>APFE031137371.1:21186-35485 GCA_000404065.3 Pinus taeda
GGTTCGTGTTGGGGTTTTCTCATATCACTTGGCCTTTGAGTCAAGTCACCAAGGGAGGAGTGAAAGCAAAATTCTTTTGGTCTGAATCTCAATAGAAGGCATTCATAGAGTTGAAAGATCGCCTCTACATGGCACCAGTGCTCGTGTTACCAAATTTACAACAACCATTTGAGGTCGAGACAGATGCCTCTGACTATGCTATTGGGGCAGTCCTTACTCAACATGAGCATCCAGTGGCATATCACAGTGAAACACTTTCAGACACAATCTAAAAGTATCCCACTTATGACAAAGAGATGTATTCCATTGTGCAGGTCTGCAGACAATGGAAGAATTACATTTTGGGGAAGCAAATGGTCATCTGCATAGACCACCGACCCCTGTAGTTCATAGAGACCCAAGGGAAATTGCAGAATGATCGCCATCAAAAGTGGTCCAGATACCTACAACATTTCCGTTTGAATATCAAGTATAATAAGGGAAGCACCAAGTGTTGCAGATTGCCTCATTCAACCACCGATCATGGCATTGACCACCGTGCTCAACTCTTGTGGGCATGAGACTTCTGATTAGCCACTTCTCTACAAAAGAGACCCAGAATTCGGCCACACATACCAGACACTCTTGGAGGGTCAGCATGTTCCAGATTTTCACCTCTAGGATGCCCTATTATGCCACCTGGGTCACCTTTGTGTTCCTTCAAGTTAGCGTGCCAAGATGATTTGGGAAGCACACTGCAATCAAGCTGCTAGGCATTTTGAGGTTGAGAAAATGGGGGCAGTACTACAAAAGTATTTCTATTGGTTGAATCTTCGACAGGATGTCAGGAAGTACATCAAATCATGCATTGCCTACACCATTTCCAAACTGACCATCAAGAATAAAGGCCTCTATACCTCGCTTCCTACCCCTAGTCGACCTTGGGAATCCATCTTCATGGATTACATTTCAAACTTTCCTTCCACTAAGCATGGAAATGACTGTGTTTTTGTGGTCGTCGAGAGGTTCTCGAAGATGGCCATTATGGCCCTGCAAGAAGAATATCACAGCAAAAGCCACTGCTAAACTCTTTTTTGAATGAGTGTGTGTACACTTTGGGATCCCACGGTCTATCATCTCAGATCGGGAAAACAGGTTCCTAAGTACATTTTGGTCCAATCTTTGGTCGATGTTGGACACCAAACTCACTAAGTCCACAGCCTTTCATCCTCAAACTAATGGCCAAACAAAGGTTGTCAACAAGATGATCGTACACATTCTGCACATGTACAACTCAAAGCATCCATGCACATGGGACGAGAGCCTCACCTATGTTCAGCACAGCTACAACCAGGTTCTCCACATCTCGATTGGCCACAACCCTTTTCAGGTGGGCTTGGGATTCCAGCCATTATGTCCCATTGATGTGGCCATAACAATTGCAGCTACTCACGCAGATTCAGATCATGTCCAGTCCGAAACAGATAAGGTAAATAGCTTCATTGAGCACATCCAACATATTCGCCAGTAGGTCCATGACATTCTAGAGAAATCAAATGCCAAGAAAAAGCAGCAACATTATCAACATTGGGTGCCACACAAGTTTCAGGTGGGCAACAAATTCTGGTTGCGTTTGCAAAAGGAACGCCTTACTGGAGCCTATCAAAAACTCAAACCACTCCGATATGGTCCTTACACCATTACCAAGGTTATGGGAGACAATGCATTTGACCTCAACATTCCCCCATTCCTTGACCTGCACCCAATGTTCAATGTGGACCGCCTTCAGCCATACTTTCCACCATTACTAGACACATCTGACATTGCAGAACAACTCACACCCACAGAGTTAAATCCAGATTGCATTGAACAAGCTACAACTGATCGGATCATGGACATAAATATCAAGCACACTCGCCAACAGAATATCCAACTGTATCGAGTTGTCAAAGCAGGCCAACTCCTTCACTAGGGCAAGTGGCTCACCAGGGACCAAGTTCAGTAGAAGTTTCCTCATCTCATGGAGGAACTCAACGAAATGGAGACCATTACTTCCTAAGGGGGGAGGAATGATCCAAGTCGATATTGGTGGCCACCCTCCAATTCCACTTGGACCCCCACTATTATTTCTTTCATCTTTTCAGTTTCCTTAATTGTAGCACAATTTACTATTTTTAGTAGTTTTTCGAGTCCTAAACTTCCAGAGCTATTTTAAGGCCCTAAATGACGTTTTTTGGGAAAACTGGGAGCCACATGAGTCCATGGACTGATGTTGTTCTTCCCAAAGTTGTAGTTCTCGGATAGATCTTTCTAATGAAATATTGTGCATGTCAAACGGAGATCGTATGCCAAAGTTACGATCCCGGGAAGTTGATGTACCAATTTACCCAAACGAGGCCCACGATTTGGTGTTTCATTTTCTATGGTTAGGTTTTCGGATGTTTAGGGTTTTCCATTGTTTCTCAACAATAAATAGGCCTTCGAGCCTCATTGTAACATAGTTTAGAGGCAGTAGCCGCCACATCTCTTTTTAGAGATAAGCTACCATCGCCCTAATTGGTTTATTTCCATTTCTGTTTGTAAGCATATTTCATTATTTTACATTAATGAAATGAAGTATTATTTCTGTTGCATCTTTGTGTTTATGGTTATCTCTGTAATTTGTTGCTTCTTGTTTAAATCCGAATCACACTGTGTCGTGTAAAGCGAGTCTAACTCTTCCGTAAGTATTGTTCAATTCTTTGATCGTCATGGTTCTTTCACTAGCTTGAGTTAAAGATGTAGTCCCTATAATTCTCATGGTTGGTTAGCACACATACCAATCCAAGTCAAATGAGTTGTTTCGATTAGGGATGAGGGGTATATTGATGCACAACTAATATAGACTATCAGAGTTTAAGTTTCACCTCTAATGTTTCTCTACTAATAGTAGGTCTGGACAGTACCCTGGATGAGTCACTTCAGGAACACAATAATTTCTCTGCTGCCATCGAGCCTAATCAGTAACCCGACAAAGTCACTTGCTTCACTTCCTTGTGCAGGAAGCCTTTCTCTTCTTTCACCCTTTTATTTTTTTTTCATTTTTTATTTTTCAAAGAACTTTGCATAGGCACTTATTTATTTCATGAGGCAAAAGAGGGATCCCAACTTATTGAGAGTATAAGAGGTTTTCCCTTCAAAGAAGGATGTTATATATACCTATGACATACCTTTTAAGGTTCCCCCCCCCCCACATTACTCTACTTGACTGAGTTGACAAGGGTTAACGAAAATAGAAAACTGATTAGCGTAGGTGGTACTTGTTAAAAGTGAAAGCATTGTGACTTCACCAAGACTCACTCGGAAGGGAACGTATTTTACATCAAGGTATCATCAACTAAAGAAAAACAAGTTCTTCATAAAGAGAGGAAATAAATAGACATCCAAATGTTGATAGTTGTACAAATCCTCTTGTATTTCAACCTACTTATCTCAAGAATCCAAACAAAGTTTCATGGGAAACTAATCCTATGGGTGCATAAAAAGAAAACAAGCAAAGGGAATCAGTAACATGAAAGCAAAACATGTAAGCAAAAGAAAAACAAAGAAAAACAAAATAAAATAGGAATGCAAACACTACTCCTACTCCTAAGCTAAACAATGCATGAGTCTATTCACGTGAAGTGATATTCCCAATGCAGCCACCAGCACATTGGTTGGCCCATGTAGGTGAAGGCATGGTTAACAAGAAAGATATTCAAGAAAGCCAACAAACAAGAAAGATAAAAAAACGAAAACCAACACGCTTGAAGTTTGAATGCGTCCACAGATAATAAAAGAGTAAAAGCACATGACAGACACTCTGTAGATGTACCATGGTGTGGCAACACGTTGTGCGTAGACAACAAGCATGTACACTCTTTTGACCTTCACAAACGAGAAAACATGCAGAAAGAAGAAAACTTTCATTTTGCAACATGACTTTCTACTTATGACTCCTCCAATGCATGAGTGATAAGATCATGATATTCTAGAGGAGGATGTGAAAAAAGTAGATCAGATTGATTTTCAATGCAAACAAGAGAGTGATGAGGAGCCTAGGGTGTTTCAACAGATTTCTGATTGGAAGTGGAACTGTCTTCAGGGTTGCGAGAACCTGACATAACCATTAGCTCGGGCTGAAGTGCCTCGATAGCTTGAGGGGTTTCCACTTCATCAAAAGATAGATCATTAAAGACCAGTGGCTTAGAAAGATCAATAGTAAATGAATCTGAATCATGATTGAATGAAGGAGTAAAAATATCACGACAACCACGATTAGAAAATTTGATATGTGCAGTGGCATCCTCATGATTTGACTAATCATACAGAGGGGTTGATGAGAAACAAAAATTTTCACCCTCAAAATTTCTAGAAAGAAAAGATGACAAATTGGGTGGATTCGGAAAAGAAAGATTTTTCCTCATCACAATCAAATGACGGAATGACATCCTATGTGTCCTATGAATGATTGGAAGCAAAAACATCCGGTATGAATTTTCACAAGAAAAAGCAACAATGGCAGAATCACAAAAGATGTAGGATAGAGCAGATGAGGTGCGGACAAAAGGATGTCATCCTTCATCCCAATTTCTTCTTTAGATTCCCACACATACTCATCAAATATGACAGTGCATGTTGGCTTCTCAACACCAACTCCATCAACAACTTGATCCTCGTGAACAACAGATGTGGAGTCCGGAACGGATAAACACAACACAGTAAAATGCGTAGGATCATAGGAATCAGAGGATGAAAGTTGAGAGAATGATATCACGTGACAACCATCAAGTTTGTAGTCTAAATCTGCACAGATATCCAAAGTAAGTGGGGAGGAGGTGATAGTTCAACAAATTGGTTCGCAACTTCTCCCACCTCATCTTGCCAAGCTAGAGTTGTTGGATGAGAAGAGGACGAAGGGTCACTTGTGACAACAACCTTGTCCATCTTAAATTTAGAAACTCTAACACTGATGTATGTTGGGAGGGGTTCAAATGATTCTAACTCATGAGGATTTTCAGATGCCTAAAGAAGATACCAAAATATTTCTTTGAGAAATTTCGAATCAATTTCATCGTCAGGGATTTGAAAAGAAAGATTACATAAGTGATCCCAAAATTGCACAATAGACTCATCAGGCACTTTCCATAATTCCAAATTTTTTTAGTGAGTGCTTTACAGTCATAACGAAAGAAAGCACTGCCTAACTCTCTGATCATATGATTAAAAGAGTGACTAAAGATTGTGGGAAATGTGAGACACCATTGTTCAACACACCCTTCGAACGTGTAAGCGAACAACCCACAAGCAATGTCATCTGAGGGGACTTCATTCCTCTCACAAAAGCCTAAGAAGGAAACTTTGTGTCTAACAGTGCTATTATGCCTTCACTGTTGTATTTGAGTCGTGAAAATTCATCGATGAAATCCTCCGGCACTTCAAAATCATGTGCATGAGAAAAACATGCAAGAGTTGAGAATGTAATGTAATTCATTAATGATGTGTAGAGATTCAAAACAGAATTTGAGGGCCCAACTTGTCATCTGTCCCTCCTTCTAGTGCCAGAAATGTTGACGGTGCTGGACCCACCAACATGTTAAGGGATCTCCCCGATAATAGGTCCCAACTAGACCTTAGACCGTTTGGTGTAGGATTCCTGGCAGTGGTAGTAATGTAATGCCTTGACCACAATAGCACGCAAAGGTAAGTATGATAACTTTGTCAAAAGAAAGTGTGTGATCTTACATCGAGTCAAGTGAGATGCATGGGGGTTCTAATACACAAAGGGGAAAAGGAAGTGTGTTCCTTAGAAGCCTGTAATAGTATGCATCTTGAAAGGAATGCATGAGCGGAATGACATCACAAGCTAGAAGAGGAATACTCCACAATCCAAAGTGATGGGTTAATACAACAACACGTCTCCAAAATGATTCATACAATTTCATACAAAAAAGTTCATACACAAATGCATAAGTTAAATAACATACATTGCTAAAGTAACCAGAATAGTCGAACTACAATAACAACATATGAATGAAAACATGTTGGTTCAATTATATTATTAATTGAATGTTCCATCCATACATACACCATTGACATCCACTAGCCCCAATAGTGGAAAATTACAATCAACAACACCTGCTTCTCCAAATAAATGTACTCGCTCTAGGCTGTGGAGAAGCCAAGGTTCATCACAATACTCTCAAACCCTTCTCTAAGCAATGCCTAGCCAAAATCTTGGCTCCCAAAATCCTGTACTATGATTTATGAGGTTCTATATATAACAAAGGGTGGGGTGACCCTTGACATTCCCCTTTGTCTCATTGACTACCCTCATGACTCTTCAACTCCTTTACAAATAAATTTTTACATTACATAGTGATTGTTCACATTCCACTAATGACACTTGGATTTTCACTTACAATATATTTACAAATAATCATACAATTCCACATATACCAATGTGGGATAAAATAGGCTTAAGTCAGCCTAACAAGACAAATACCATCACTTGGAAGCTTGGGGAAATACCAACTCGACAACATCCTCTTGATGGTCTAAGATGAGGAATTGATACCAAGCTTGGTACTGTGCTATTGTGTCCCTATATTGTTTGCTGATGTCTTTCAGGAAACAAACTCTTTGTAATATCCCTCCTTTTAATAATAAATAATAAATAATAAAAATTAATATAATAATAAATAATAAATAATACAAAATAAATAATAATAATAATATAATAATAAATAATAAATCACTTAATAATAAGAATAAAAATAATACATCATAAATAATATTTAAAAATATACAAGAAAATAAATAAAAATAATAAAAATAGTAATAACTACACTAAAGCTCTAAATAAGAATAAATAGTAAATAAAACAAAGAAAACAATAAAAAGAATCAGTAAAAGCTATCACAAAAAGAGGAAAATAAAACAGAAAGCTAAAAATCAAAAAGAAAAGTAAAGAAATAAAACAAGAAGGCTAAAAATCAAGTTGCATGTAGACACATGAGTGGTGGTGCATGTGGTTCCCATCCAATGTTGTTCTATTTAATAGATGGTGGGAAGATGAGAGGCATTCGGGCATTCCATCATTCCAAGATTCTATCTTTCATCTCTTAGGAGAATGGTATACTAAGACTTAGGAGACTCGGCAGTAGTCGTTGATTGAGGGCTCGGGGGTGGCTAGTTGTAGCAGAATCCTGCACAATTGAGCCTACGGTTGGGAGGAGAGTCGTCCCCAAAACCCTGTTGCGGTAAGCCTACTTCTACCACAGGTAAGCACTCTTCATAGTTTAAATTTAATGTTAATAAGTTAATTAGATATATATTTTGGGTTGTTACATATGGTATCAGAGCGGGTTAAACCCTTAGGGCCTATGGGCATCCGGAAATTTACTTTGTTGGAATTTTTAACTTGACTTGTTTTAAAGTTACAGGTTGATTACTTCCAGGAGGCGGCATAATTGTTTCAAACCCTCACTATGCCGTAATTTTTTTTATTCAATGCATACTTACTGCATAGTTATATTTTGATTGGTTTTGGTGATTACGGTTATGCCTTTATCCACTTTGGATTTGGAAGTAGATTCGTTTCTCTGCAATTTTAGCATAGATGCTTGATTAGAGGGAAAATATTTATCATTGAATATTGGCTTTCAGTTATGCACTTTCACGCATGCCTCTTTGCACATTTTGGAGTTTGGATGATCCGTAGTTCTTACTTTCTCTCTATGCTTTATTTCTAGAACTACATCATTTCTTGAATTGTTCCTTTACCAGTTAATTTTGTCATCGTTCACCAAAAATATAGAAACAGATCAGTAAGCTGTGCAGTTATTTTTTTCAGACTCATTTTGCAGATACGTTGGTCAAGCATGCACTGATTAGCATTTCACCTTCTAAGCATCATAATTTGCTTCATTAATAAATATAGGGTTCATTAATAAATATAGGGTTTCTGAATCTGATGGATAGGATCTCTTCTGAATTGTAATTGAGCTGTTACATTTCCGGAAAGTTGGTAAAAGAATTTCCGGAAAGCGAAAACACTAGTAAAAAAAAAAAATTGCCGAAAGCAAAACAAACTCAGGAAAGCATAAAAGCACAATAAGGCACACCAGAAAAATAAAGAAAATGCGATTCTAGAAAGCAAAACGGTAAACAGAAAATCAAAAGCTTAAAAAGCAGAGAAAGAAAGGATGTTGAAAACGCTCATAGAGCCATTACAAATATCATACAGCGACTACATCTACATGTGCATCTTCATTTATGAAATCTGCCTTTAAAGCATGTCTGTGTTTTCAGAATGATCTTTGTCGATTCAGTGTGGTGGTGTGTGCATCGAAGACTTGAGAGTTAAATTCCTTGATCTGTTAAGTCATTGTTGCTCAATTGGAAATTCGCGAATTTATAAACACGACTAAGCGATTTCGATGGATCTCAATTCCTTACACCATCTTTCTAACACGCAAATATGAGGTTCTGCTATTCAAATTAAACATAGGTAAATTATTTTTACAATTTCAATAAGAAATTAAATGCAGTTTGTACATTAATAGTTTAACCCTCTATAATCTGATTACATTGATAAATATCTGTCACCTTTCATTATCCTCGACAAACATTTCTTGACTTCAATTCGTTTTTATCTATTAGATTTCTTGATTTCAATTCATTATTGAGACTCCAGAGTTATTCAACTGTCAAAAAGATTTGATTTCTTCAAGATTTCATTTTGGTAGGATCTCGGTAAATACAAGGCCCAATTTCAATATCAGTTTTGAATTGGGAGCTCTTTGTAGGGTATGAAATTTGAATGGGATTTCAATTGCAGGGTATGAAATTGGATTACTTAAGTGCTTGTGTTATTATTATTAGTATTCTTTTGATTGGGTAGCTTAAGAATGAGATTTTATGCCAAGGCAAGGGTTATAGAACATGGAAGAGAATTTAAGAGAATTGGGTGAGAAGGAACCTCTTTACAGACATTTGGGATCGGAATCTCTTCTGAGATGTAACGTGGCTTTCTAAAAATCTTCAGAACAAATGGGGCTTTCTCCAGTGGGATGTGTCTCTCTTAACCCTCCGAATGCATCGACATTTCCATATATGCCTTCTTCAGAGACATTCAACTGTTCATACTAATCTAGTCTCAAGGGAACCATATACGTATTACTAATTTAATACAGTTAGGGCTAATCATATTCCTCTAAATATAGCTCAATTGATCTCTATTCATATGAATTATTTGTAGAGTACCTATCTAACTATTGCTCTACAACAAATTGATTGTTTCAGGCACATGATTTATTTTGTATTTGCAATTTCTGAGTTTTAGTACTCTAGCGGTGTTCATCTTTTCTTTATGCACAGTTGAACATGCTGTGCTTCAGTCTCAAGTTAAAGGTATTTTGTTTTCTTAAACATTTCTTGGCTTCATAGGTCTGTTGTTTCATGGAAAGTTGGTTGTCATAGCTAATTCAATGCTTGGTTACTAGAGATGTTTCATAGTTTAGATGGAACTAACAACAATCCTTTTGACATGAAGAAATTCCCATATTGTTGTTTTGGGGAAATTCATATTTTGGATTGCTGCTAAAGCTAACCCTGATGCTAAAACTCTGAAATTTCATTCATTGGCTTACATTAATAAAAGGTGTTTGTTTATTTTCCTCGTATCCCAACTTCATGGTTTTGCATTTTTTTTTTGTTGCTTTATTGGTTGAGCTTCTTTCTACCCAATTAAGCAACTTCAATATGGTCATCGTTGGAAATGACGTCTATTATAATATCATTTGGCATTATCTCCAAAGTGTCTTGAAATGGTAATGAATCTTATCCAGTCCGATGTAAATTGGAACGCTCAGTAGTTTCCTTGCAATCAATGACAATTGATAATGGATATCGCAGTCTATATTGACGGAAATGACAAGAAACAATGAAGGTTGGTTTGGCCATAAAAACATATGCATATTCATTGCAAGGCAAATATTTCGTTCCATTCCCTGAATGTGTTGTATGGTGTTGAACATAAATATTGTAGAAACATGTGCAAAAGGGTTTCTTTCAAAGTAGCAATTTCTATTGTAACTATGATCTACAGATTCTGCTTTTGAGCTGGGAAATCTCAGGGCTCAATCATATCTCCATGCTCATTAGGCATCTGCATTCTCAACATGGCTTTGATCGTATGCACCAGGTGCTTAACAAATGTGTGATGATCATAGTCTATGGGCTTATGATTTTCTTACGATTTTCTCATTAGCTGTTAATAACTATCCTCTATTCTTTCTTTTGCATTCTAGATGTTGACAGCTTTTAGTTAAGTTCATGGTTAGCTCTGCTGGATTTTTAATGCAAGAGTGAAATCTTTTGAACTTCGATCCTTCTTCAATCGATTGATTATAATTTACTTTTTCCCCAGACAGTCTAATTTGATATTAAGTTACGGTCAAGGAAAACAAGTACCTATCCATTCTATCTCTATTATACAAATTTCCATTACATTGTTCTCCAATTTTTGACATTATGCTTGGGTCTGTTTCTTTGGTTTTTTAGTTGCTATTACACTAGATAACTTTAATATTGGATTACTATTTTCAAGCAGATTCATTCATCATATAGTCCTTAATATGGCACACTTTTATTTAGCAGTTTGAGTGCTTTCCAAGTCTATCCTGGCGACCATTTATTTATAGTTTTATCCCCTTTGTTGAATCTGTATATACCCATACGCGATGATATCATGACATGTTACAGGTATCTCATAGAAGGCCATTGGCTACTATATTATGTTAAAGTTTCTAGAGTTTTCACAGAATAGTCTCAGCTTAATGTACAAGACCATCGTACGTTTTAAAGCATTGTTTTTAAAATGGGAACTGGACTCAGAACTGAGGCTTTGACCAAACTGGAACCGGAAACTGCTCTGAACTGACAGGTGAACTGGTTTACCAAAAATACATTAAATATGGAAAGTTTAATTAAAAAAAAAAAAAAATCATATATATGTATGCCAATATAAATTCAAACCATTGGACTCCAAACATGCAATGTTTCCTCATGTAAGGGTGGATATAATAAAATAGCAAATTCACCAAAAACATCCCACAAACATTGCAAAATCAGTTCTGAGCGCACTCCAAATCACCACACCTTTGCAAATGCCAAATGCTTAATGACATAGCGCTGTGAGTGAAATAGAATGTGGGGCTGTCCTTTTGTAAAACTGTTTTAGGGTTTCTTAACTGTTTTATTGTTTATTTTTTATTCTACAACTTACTTGCGAACTTTTTGGACTCTCAAAATTTAACTGAAGTCAAATCTAGTATTTGGTGGCCACCAGTTCTCTTCAATACTGATAGGGTCTGGTTAAAATTTAGTCGTATTGGTAGGAGATTTTATAAAATTAGTAAACTCAGCCCCCTTTATCCAAATGATTATGTTGCTTTCTTTCAACTCCTTTAATCTCAGCATTTTTAAACTCGTGACTAAGTTGTGATAGTTAATAGATGGTGGCCATGAATGTTCTTCTAGTTCTTTCTTCAGGATATTCCAACTTATTAAGGTTTCTCCTAACTCCCAAGGCATCTTCATTTTCCTGTTCTAATCTTCTTGTTTAGTTACCTTTTTAATATTGCTTTATGTTTCCAGGCAATTGCCAATTCTATGTTGTTGTTTAGAATTGCTCATCTATGGTGTTAATTGTTGAGGCTAGTTGTTTTCTGGTCATCATAAAACTTTGGAACTTGATTAGTATTTGTCTTGTGCTTTTGAATTCTAGGTGTGAATCTATAAGCAATTTATTGTTGTTACATATTGGTTGTTTTCAAAATGTACGCCAGGCTGAATAAACTATAGTTATATTAACATATGAAATATATTCGTAGCAGAACTAATTATATGTTTTGATAATCAGAAATAGGACTATATAAAGAAGCTAATAAATTATCCAAAGAAAGTTTAAGGTCATGTTTTCTATGGTGTACAAGTTTTAATTGTTTCTAGCTTGGATCGATTACACATAGAACAAATTCTGAGCTAGATTTCCAGTTTCATGGATGTGTGGTGATGTTAGTCACCAGGGCGCACCAACTCTCTACTTGGACCAGGGCACATTCTCAAATCTGAAGTGGATTTCTCAGCGCTCATTTTCAATGGTGCGATATATATGATCCAAGGTTACCTCAAATGAAGTACAAATAAGAAAAGATTTTAGTGATTAATAGGATGGTAATAAATCATACTTATGATTTTATTTATTAATTAATCATATATATAGAAAAATATATACATGGAAATAATATTTATTTAATTGATAAAAAAATAAATACTATGGGGAATACATAAGTTTTAATGTTAACTTTTGAGAATTGGATTAAATTTCTATTTTTACAGATGAATGGGTATTACTAACTTTGGGTTAGATACAGATTATTGTTTTTAATGTGTAATGAAGAGATAGTCTAGATCCTAATGGATTGTGAATGATTTTTGTTATTCATTTTTATATGAGTAAATAGAATTGTTGAAGGAACAATTATCTACCTTGGGATAAGAAAAAGGTACTATTGATTGTGTAAATGGTACTGTTGACTTTATAGTGTGTGCAGATTTTTCGACATTGTTGTCGAAAGGAACAATGGAATTTGTAGGAACACGCATATCCATGACCGCAAGTTTACGATCTTATGTATTATGTCTTATGCAGGCAATTTTATGTCTTATCCGAGAAATTGTAGGAACACGCATATCCATGACCGCAAGTTTACGATCTTATGTATTATGTCTTATGCAGGCAATTTTATGTCTTATCCGAGAAATTATTATGCCTAAAATGTATTGTAATGTGAGGGATGGTATTGCCTTCGCAGGTGTGCTTGCAGGCAGACCATATAATTAATAAAATGATTATTTTTTTGTGTTGGGGAGGAATAACCTTCCCTGTCATCCGATCCAGTTCTGGGTCGGGTGGCAGTGTCTTTTCTTTATGGTGTGGAATATTTTTATGCTTGATTCATAAATTTTATGACATATACATCATATTAATATTAATTCACCATAAATCATATTAATTTGTTGAACTAAACATCAATACAACTTGTATACTGTCATAGATTAACACATGACATGAAAATAGTAACTGAATGTGATTAAAAGGAAAATGTCACTTTAGTTTTACTTTGCTTGGTCATACGACTTTGTTCAAAGCATATAATAAATCATCCGATAGTACTAGTTTTTCTTCATAAAAGCTCCACTATGTAATTATGTTTTCCAGTCATGAGGACTATTCATGACCAGTTTCTTCATGGGCCTTAACTGGTTAAAAGGCATCCACTTTGTAGATAATATACTTTCCATAGGATTGATGGTAATCTTCTAATAGGAAAAAGATTCTTTAGTCACGAGACTCTAATCACTTCTTTGACTTTTGGTGGATATTGAACCACATCTCCATGATTGATAGAATCTAGATCATTAGTACTCCTTATCTTGCATTCATTGATCATTTGAAAGGTGAATTAGTGGATGGATTGGATCATCTAGTGACTCACATCACATTGCAGTTTTTCTTTAATTAGATATCCAATTTGGTATCTAAGGACATATATATTCTTAGCAATAAGCTACAACAATCGGATTCTTGACAGCAGAATAATGTTAGTATAACTTAAAGTCTGGTGCATTCATTAGTTCCTCATTGCTTTCTCATGCAGATTCTTTGGTTCGTTGTTCACATTAATATCTCATTATATGGTATGACATAATTAAGATATACTTTTATGATTCAGTAATTCATTGAAAAAGTATGTAATCCTATAATCTTGATATGGTATACTGGCATGCTGGTGTAACTACTCACCACTGGTTCACTTTACAAACACAGTTTAAATAACACTTACCTTTAGTGATCATTTTTCACCTGCATCTATGGTTCATTCTGATCTAAAAACACAGAAATAACATTCTGTGAATGTTGATCATATTATTCACTAATTATTTGCTCAATCACTGTCCTTTAGCAATAGCAGTTGCTTGGCATTTCTCTAGTCCATTATTGCAAGAACACAACTCTCTCAATATGATCTCCTAGTAAATTTAATTTTGCATTGCAAATTGCCATTCAAATTACATGTATATGCTCATTTACTACTCATATCATTTGTATATTGAACATCATCAAGCTACATGATGGTATATTTAGTCTCAGTGGTAAACCATACAGATTGGATTAAAGTTCAGATGTTGAGTATAATGTTACATGACGTTCGTCATGGTTAAAGTTGTCTAA
>APFE031137371.1:56003-81655 GCA_000404065.3 Pinus taeda
ACCTGAAGGTGGTTGAAAACCTTGAGGTTGATATTGACCCTGAGGTTGGTACTGACCTTGGGGTTGGTACTGACCTTGGGGTTGGTACTGACCTTGAGGCTGGTATTGACCTTGAGGTGTATATTGATACTGGGTTTGACCTTGAGGTACATATTGGTACTGGGGTTGACCTTGAGGAAAATATTGTCCTGTAGGAACATACTGTCCTTGAGGTTGCCCCCCAGGTGGTAATGGACTGCCTTGGGGTTGCCCCCCAGGCGGTACTGGAGTACCTTGAAGTTGCCCCCCAGACGGTATTGAACTACCTTGAGGTTGCGGATTAGGAGTAGTACCAGACATCATAAGAATCTCTTCAACACTTAACGGTTTAGTTCTGTTATGACCAGGAGATACAGTATAATCAATGGGTCGAGGAGAAGCTCCTGAAAATGTACCAGATACAGACTGATACCTTGGAGGAATAGAAGGACCGCCATGTAAAAAAAATTATGGCGTCTGAGTAAACAAGGATGATTGTCGTGACATATTCAAGGGAGGATAATAACCTCTGGGTGTTGGATGAAAAGGAAATCAAGGTGGTGAAGACGCGAGACCTAGATTTTCTAAGAAATTGGTCAACGAAATATACCAAGTGTCACCTCTAATGGGACTGAAGAAAATAGACTCACACTCCCTAAGTTCAATAGTCGGTTGATTTTCAAGGATGCTTGTACCTTCGTCCGGACTTGAGCTTACAATTTCTTCAATGGAAATGAGTCCAGAAGGAAGATTCTCAGTAATAATATTTTCTACTCTAGGTGAACAAGGGCCACTAGAAATAGGAGAAGCAAATCCTGAAGATGGAGTGGCAGCAATTTCAGTTTCAGGTTCAGAGATCTCAGGTTCTTCGGCTACTGAGCTAGTAGGAGTGATACTACCAGTAACCTCAGAAAACGAAATCGGTTCAGAAATATGTTCTGTTGCTTGCACTATATAATCAGGATGTAAAATCAACGAAGACTCTCCGGCCTCCGGTGACCCAACCCTACTTTCACTAGGTGTGACAAGGGCGCACAGCCCTTCCAGCTGACTTGGTGTAAATTCGGGAGGCTACCCCCGAAGTTGACGGGATTGTCTCGGTAATTCAGCCACAATTAATCTAATTACTTCACACGAAAACAAAGAAAATCTCAAGAAAAACACCTAAAGTCTGTAAAGAACCAAACAATTTGAAGCACATGCCTAACAAATCTAGGAGATCAAACCACACACAAACAGTATATTCCCGATTAAACACTAGTTGGTGATGAAATCCAACGTCCAGAGTTCAATACAGAAATGGCGTTGGAACAGTTACCCCGAAAACCTGCTTAATGAAATAGAATGCACAAGTTCTCCACTATACCGTCTCAGTGAGACAACCCCAAAAGATCAGTGAAGTTAGTCGACGCTATCCAGGTACAGTGGGATCTTCCCTCCACCGTCACCTAGGAAAGAATCCTAAAGATTATGGTCACTAAGGTCACCAACAAAAACAAATATACCTGGGGGAACAGTCTATGATCCGATATGCATGCAAGGGCAGAGTAACAATCTCAATCCCCTTGAAGGCTCCTTGACATAATCCAAGGTTTACCAACAAGTGACCCCAGGCTCCTCGATAATGGTTAATCCGAGGTTTACCGTTTTTAATACATGAATATCTTCTATCATTCCCAATGAGGAAGGATTGATTCCCACACTGGTTCGGATATGATCTTGTGCTTCTCCTTTAAGAGGAGTTTTCTGAGAGCACAGATGTAACAATTGGATTTTCTTCCTAACGCAAGATAAACTACTTGTTTGTTTAAACTACCTTGGAGAGTTAATTACTCCCTACTCCAAGATACTAGCCTAAGCTATGTTCGTGAAAAGAGTCCTAGAAAATAAAATGATTGCTAGATTGATTTTAATAAAGCGTTAATTTTATTGTTTGTTCCTTAAGTCAATGGGCGCGGAGATGAAACTTTGTGGTATGAAGACTCGACTCCAAAACACTACAAATGCACCTAAGATGATAACAATTCCTTTTCCTTTTCAATGAATATCTAGCTAAGGAAGAGTCAAAAATGCAATGCTTGGCAAATCAAATCTTTCTCTTAACATACAATTGAAAGGAAACTTTTTTGTCTTTTCCAAAGAAATTTTTTTAAAACCGAGACTACTAATGACACTCACAGAAAATCCCTTTGCTTTTTAACAATCAACAACTACAAGAATAAGCAATTCCCTTAAGAGAGCTTTTAATATTTCTAGAAAAACTCTAAAAAAAACTATTGAAAATAAATTTTCAACAAGCTTGTATAATTTCTACGAAAAACTCAAAACTATGATCTAATCTTGAGATATAAACGAAAAATGGATTGAAAAGACACTTGAAATGTTCTTGAGGATGTTCAACTTAGTGTTTCAGCTAACTAAGGATCAATTTGTTTAGGTCAACAAACTAATCAAAAACATCCAATTATATTTTAATAGAAAAATGAAATTCAAAACTTTTAATCAAGTTCAATCAAAGTTTTGCAAAAGAGACAAATGGGATCTAGGTCTCTTCACGGATAGATTTCATAAGCCAGTCAAACTCAGCAAGAAAACCAGAGAGACCAGGGTGATATAAGGCTCTAAGGCTTCGGATCTCTGAGCTACTACAAAGACCAAGCAAAAGCCAATCCAATCAAATAAAACTTCTTAGAAAATCACTCCAAACAAGAATGCCAATGAAAACTAACTCAAAAGGAACTTTTGTCAAGACAAATGTAGGTCTGGGCACATACTAACAGCTATGGATAAAAACTAAACCTAACTAGGTAGATGGATTTTAGGTTTTTCAAATTTTTGATAGGGGTTCGCAGGCATCTAGTAAAACCAGGTGCGGTGCCGCTCTGTGTTACACTGTAACAGTGCAGATAGGTCCGCACTGTAACTAACTCAGAGGATGCAGTCCTCTTCCAAAATTTCAAAAAAAACAAAATCAACCAGGATCTAACCAGTACCCAAACTCACACCAATCGAGGCAAAATCAGAAATAAAAACTTAAGTTTCTCAAGTCAAAGCAAAGACAAATCAAAATCCAAACCAAACTGTTCCCTAGTGGAGTCGCCAATTTGTTGGCCAGATAAATCGTTCTTGTGGACAAGACTGATCTCCCTAGTATCTAATGATATCTAGCAACAAAGAGCACAAGCAAGCCTATTTTTCTCTAAACATGTTTCAATTCATTAATGAATACTAAGAAGTTTAAAAGACCCTACCTCGGTCCAATGCTTGTTTGAGGCAGTTTTATCCCAACAGCTTCAAATAGTTCTCATTTAATAACCTACATACACAAACAAGCACACATCAAAGCATACCTGCATATAACAAAACATCTTTATTATGAAGATCAAGGAGCTCATAAAACAAACCATTAGACACAGTTCATTGAGAAAAACAAACTTGATTGTATTAACTTTATGAATAAAAGAACTTTACAACCTTTGCCTTGATGTTGAACAAGTCCTTTCCAGGGTCTAGCAGGGGTCTCCTCTACTTTGACAAGCCTCACTCACTTCCCAAATGACATGAAAGGTATGTGATCTCTCCTCTCACAATCTCAAAAGGAAGCCTAGTTTTCAGCAGCATTTATCCTCAAGAATCTTCAACTTTCAACCTCCCCTACAACCAGCCCAATGCATGAATTTATAGTGCAAATGGAGGAAGTTGCAGGTCCACCATTGAAGGGATAAGTTCCTCCTTCAATGGGATAAGCACCTCATATCATGGAGTTATCTCCCTTAGTGATGGAATGGATAAACCAAGGTGGAGCAGACTTGCCAGCATAATAATCCTTCTAGAAGTGTCTATAAGTGACCCAAGATGAGTTTTTAAGAATGAACTCACGCCTTTTTAACTTTTACAGGGGTTTGCACCCATTACTCAATATACAGAGTGGTCAGGTTCGCAGGAAACATGACCATTAGGTGTGGAACCGCAGGCAATGCTAGGAGAAAGTGCGAAACCAGGATTTGAGATATTTTTAAGGTTTTTCTCCCATTTTCAAGGCTTGACATGAAGAGCTGAGGTTTAAGACTTGCAAAGGAGGTATGTATGAGTATTGATGGACTCACACAAACTGTAGAAAGTCATGGTGACAATTTTTTGTGTAACAGGTAGAGACTAAGGTGCAGCCTCAAATGTTCTCGCCATGAGGTCGGTATCCTGGTCCCGTGGCATGCAAAGATGATCAAGAGTTGGTAGGCCTTCCTAAGTGACTTGGTCTTGTAGACCTGATTGAGTGTCGACCTAAACTTCGATGGCTCTTTTACCCAACGCTTCATGATGTCTCTAGTATTCACATTGCTCTTGGGGTATAGAAGAGTGCATCCATGCAGTTCACCGACTGTGGTAAGTGATACATCTGATGATATTTTCTGTCCTAAAGGTATAAAGCTATGTTCCAATAGCATTTCTCAATGTCATGATCTTGGGATCAGTGTGTGAGATAATCTAATGAATGATGTCCACACATGGGAAGGCGGGGTACCTGCATGCAACCTTATACAAGCCTGACCTATGGATGTTGACATAGACCTATCAATCTTGCAGATCTTCCTTGAAGCTCCCTACAAATATGTCCTTAATTTCTTGCCATGTAATCTTCATGACCTTCTCTATGAAGAGTTGTGTGTCTGCATAAACTAGAAATTTCATTGACACCTATTCAACTACATCTCTAGTGTTGATTTCTACAGTATCCTTTGATCTAGCTCTCTTGGAATCCATGTTACTTGTACTACTGAGAAGTTGCTCAACAAATGATGTACCTGGAGACAAAGAGGACACTCATGGCATGCAAATGTTAGCTTATAATAAAAAAGAGCTTCAATGGCAGATCATGCAACAAACTAGGAAACTTCTGGGAAAGATTACACAAATGCTAAGTTTCATGGGTAAGAGACTACCAGTTGGATCTGTGCATTGCGTAGTCCTAGCTGCTAGTGAGATGTGATGATAACTGGAACTATGCAATGAGCAGTCTAGTGTGGCTTGCTATTGACTAGAACTACACAATGTGCAGTTCAGTCTGGCTTTGATGCTGGCTGGGACTACACATTGCACAATCCTAGTGTGCAAGACTCCGAGACTATCTCCTAGAACTGCGTAGTGCACAGTTGCAGCCAGTCACTAGCAGCGTCTGCGCAATTCCTGGAACTAAGGCAGAGCCTTGAGGTCCAGAAATGTAGAATGCATGTTGGGAAGAGCTAGATTTGGTCTAAGGCAGCCCAAATCTGCCCAAGGGTGACTTGTAAATGAGCATATATGAATGTTTGACTGGTGGTGGGTGCATATATGAGTGAATGGTGATGTTTGAAATCAAAACAAACTACGACCGTTAGTGAAAAAACTTGGTTATGCATGTGACACTTAGGAAAGGCAATGAAAAACTTAAAACAACACTTCTACAATTTAAAACAAATCAAAATGCCAACAGTCATTCAATAAATTGGGTAAAAACAACACTCTCACAAGTGAAGGAAACAAAAGCGACAGAAAAAGTAGCAAAAGACAAGAAAAGCAAGACTTACCCGGAAAATATGCGTTGACTATGTTGAAGGTTCCTCGATGCCTTGGGAATGGAAGAGCTCCAATATTGAATGTGAAAATAAGCTCTGGTGACATCCATTAAATAAATTTGATCGATTTAGGGTTTATGACGTGAAAGCCAAAAATCTAGGGAAAAGCAACAAGTGGAAAAATTTTCTAAAATTAACTCAATGTAACTCCAACTGCTAAAAATAGATCCCTATTTTTTAGGGAATCTTTTTCACTTTTTTCTTTTGCAGGAAAGGTTGCCATGCATGCATGGAGAAATTGCGCAATTCTGGGGAGAACTAGGCAACTCACCGGCACATGCATCAGGAAACAGCTAAGGGAATGCTTTTGCACAATTCCTGGGTTGATGGCTCTCGCTACCTCTCATGTTTTGTTTAGTTTCCCAACTAAAGACAAGCTTCCAACTGGGTCTGCGCAATTATGGAGTCGAATCTCAGTGCTAGAATCGGATGCAACCAAGTCATGGGGTCAGCTTGTGCTTAGACAACAAAGAAAGTAATCAAACACAAGCTATAAAGTGAAAGATAAAACTCATATGAAAGAAAACGTACCTGGGCAGTGCAAGACAAATTTTTGATATTTTAGTGGAGAGGCTTCAAAATGAAGAGTAGGAAAAATTTTGGAGGGTGGTTGTAGTTGCTACAACAGATTGGTAACCAAGCAGGACGGATGGGCCACCATACAAATGTGTCTCTAGCGATGTAGAAAACATGGATGAAGCTGCAACATGGGTTATCTTGCTCATAGTAGTAGATATAGGTTGAGAAACCATAGCATACACAATCTTGGTTAATTGTCCTAAAATGAATTGCCAAGGGAAACTCAAGGGTGAGTTGAAAGGAAAAGAACCAGACAAAGGAGCTTGTGATGGAGTATGAGGAGAATGAAAAGGATGGGCTTGGTAAAGAGGGGTCTCCCTCAAATGGATAGGAGAGGAGGGTCGAGATTGTTCTTGAGGAATCTTCTCAATGCTCACAAGACCAAGTGGAAGTGGTTCACCATCAAGGCCAAGATATATGGCTTGTGGTTGGTTCTGAGGCAAAGGAAGAGAAGAAAAAGGCCTTGAGGTAACATGTATAGTTAATTGAGGTGCCACAGGTTGTATAACCTCACGTTGTGCTATTCTAGATTCGTGATAGTCAAGTTCAATAACCTAAGGTAATTAAATCTCAGATGCTTCTATTTTGACTGTGTCTGACTCAATAAAAAATGAAGAATTGATCTCGGGTTTAGTATTGACATGAAGAGATGATTCTGGTGTATCTATTTCAGATGGAGGACGAGAAGGAGTAGCTCCCAAAGTACTAGATTCAGTAGTCTGCGTTTTTTTTTCTTTTGACGACATCCAGGAGTTGCCTCAGGAGGAAGAGGATGCAATCTTTGGATCCTACATAGACGTTGGGATTGAGAGGGTTGTTCTTCCATGTTGGTTTAATAAATTTTAAAAATTAACAACAAAACATAAATAAAAAAGGGTGATCTAGGAAAAAGGGTTTACCAAGCAACTGTGAACTGCAATATACCACCTTGGAGAGCCAAGGCTTTACGTATGGGAAAACAATCTCCCCGAATGGTGTGTTCAGTGTATCACAGTATACAAGGCGACTGATTCGGTTACCTAAGGTGAGGATAGCAACCTAGTGTCCACTTCCAAAATATACCTGAAGGTACATGGAAGCGTAGTCCGTGTTAATGTTGTCTAATGCATAACTATATGATAAGTGTTCCTATATTCTTTTCATGTGTGGAGCACCATATGATATACCCGAGGATACATAGAGAATGGTATTATACACATACATACATGGAACGAGATATTACCCCCATAATGCAACACCGAAAAAAACGACAACTCCTATATTTATAGACGCTAAAACACATCTCTAGCCTAGACATCTAGATGTTTGCGTTAATGTTTCAAATGCTCCTTAAGATTTATTCAATAAATTTTAAAGTTTATATTGAATTATGTTTCAATTTTCAAAGCTCACCATGAATTCCACCTGAATATCCTAAAGATGAAATCTAGCATGATAAAATGAAATTTTTCTTTTCAATGAAAATCTATGTACGGGAGGGAGAAAACAAAGAGTAATGCAACATAAAAAAATGGAGCAAAAAAAATTTGATAAGTCAATTCCCCTAATGCAACTGTTCCAATTTCCAATTTCACACACAAAACCCTAAATGGAATGCAAAATGCAAAATGATGATATTTTTGTTTTCAATCCTCTTAATTTCCAAATGAAATGAAAACTGAGATGCTTGCTAAATCACTGCTAAGAGAAACGACACAAGATGATGATTGTAATATCTATTCTTCCAAACAATCAATGATCAAGTAAAAGCTTGTCAATGACCTAATTGATAAGAACAAAGAAAATTCCAAACAAATTCTTGTCAAAGGAAATCAAAACCAAAAGGAAACTGAGTAAAGGATTTTTATAGACCAAGACACACTAAGAGACATAAGGAAAACCAGTTGGAACAAAGAAGGTAAGAGAGCAAGGTGAAATAGGAATTTTTTTTCATCTTACAAGGATCAACAAAGGTGTAGAATGAGCACTAGTGCTTTGCAACACAAGTGTAGAGAAGGATAAGGTGCACTGAAGTGCTCTGTCTCTAGACCAATGGGTGCGCTAAAGCAGATCCAACCAAATTAGGACACAAAAAATCAAGTCAATCTTGGAGAAGGGTTTTCCTAAGGTCAATCAAGGTCTGAGTGAGGCAACGAAGGTCAGTTCAAGAGGTGAAAAAGTGATAAGATCAAGGAAACCACTAAGGGAAGGAAATGATCCCCAGTGGAGTCACTAATTTGTTATGCCAAATTTATGATCGCAAACAGAAGGTTCTTCCCTAGACTTAGTGGACTAGTCTAGAACAACACAAGGAAAATAATATATAGTTTTCCTTAGAGAAATTGAAGAATGGGAAAGAGAATTAATCGGAATCCGTCGCAAGCTTTACTTTACTCCTTGCTTGTAAGCTCTAATTGTAGCTCTGAGTGCTATAATTAGAACCTACACATAAAAACAAAAAACACCAAGGATCCACAACATCTATGTTTCATAATTCAATTACTCTATTCAATGAATAAGAAAGGAATTGAAATACATGAATGTAAATGTAACACGACACATATAAGAAAACAAGATAATCTTTGTATTGATAGAAATAGGAGAGATTTTACAACCAAGAAGAGTAGTTGATCTTGTAGAGATCTCCCCAAGTTGAATTGTCCTTCCTTGTCAGAAATCACACCTCAATATCACCTTAATGCATGGTGATGATGACTCTTTTAGATTCAAGGGTGCAACAAGAGGGCATAATCAGTCTCCAAAACCCAACCTGATGTTATGGATGGTAGTAAATTTATAGGAAAGGGATGGTAGTTTAGGATTTACCATAATGAGCTTGAGATCCACTTATGATGGGAGGATGAGCTAAATGGATAAGAGGTGAAGTCTCCAAGGTAGGATTAGATAGGACTCACACTTCTTATCTATAGTAAATGGTTTAAAAAACCCTTAGAAGCTTCTGGAAGAGGAAGCTTCGGAAATCATTTTAATTTTCCCAAATTTCTAGAATTAGTGCACCCTCAGCAAGGAGAAAATAGTGTTGACCATCGTTGGTGTATAAGGGAGAAACCAACACCGAACACATGTGGCTAAAGGGGCATGTGCAGTGGGGCTAAAAACATTGATTTTGAGCAATTAATCCTAGAACTCATACTTTTTGGAAAGGTCATGCTTAGGGCTTTATGTAGGGATGATGACAACATGTTCACAGATGTTGATTGATCCAGTTTGCAAGCCTATTGACCAGATGTGACAAAACGGCCTATAAAAATTCCTTTCTTTGATTCATCTGAAAGGAGCAGTAGAAACAAAGGTATTATGGTCAGTTGCAATTAGGGAAGTGTTTTTCCTACGTAAGGAGAATTTGAAACTATTTCTTGACGATCTTCTAGGACGTTTTTTGTGAATCTTACTCGTATCGAGCAAAAGGTCATGGTTCTGCTCCTTTTGTATAAAATCATTATTTTGATCGATGAGTGGAACGACTAAAGGGATTTTCTTGCATTGCTTGCGCCTCTAATAATGAGATCCACGGGTTGTCATTGGTAGGGCATAACATAAGATCGAGAGAAAAGGAGGGAGAAATATTTGGGCATATAGCATATTGCTCTGTTGATTATTCTACAAGATTCTATTCATTTAGATATTAGACCAACTGCCAAAGAAATCATGCTTCATAGAAGGAAATATATGATAATACGAAATTCAATAATTCACACGAAAAATACTAAAATGACAGAAGTTATACAAGAAAGAAAAGTACTCAAACTCGAGGAACAATAGGCTCACGATAGCATGAGTTAAAAAAATTATTGAAAACTTGAGAAGTCGTGGACATTATGTGTCCTTTGTTTCTCAACAAATTCCTTTAGTAAGGTTTTACAAAAGATCAAATCTAATTAGTTTTGACAATATAACAAAACAACTCCAGTACTAATTCACAATCAAGAGGTACTAGAGTTAGGGTTGTGATGGCAACACCAAATTTTTTTATTTAGATCTTTCCCATAGACAAAGTCAACAAACCCTTCAATAATCATTCATGTGGGGACTGTCACAATAAATACATAACAAAAGTTTCCAAGTTCGATGTAAAATATTCAATTTATTCAAGAAAATACAATCATAGTGAACAATTAACAAGATTTATCAGGGAAATCGAATAACATGCCATTATAAAGTGATATTGATCATATTTGTTACAAGATATAGGCTTAAACACCATATCTCATGGTTTTGGAAATGTGGGCGTAAAGAAATTGCCAAGAGCACAACATGATCACCCATAAGCTAAATAAACACATTCAAGCTTATTAAGAAGGTTATTAAGAAGGTTATCTACATAAGTTTGCAAACCAACTAGATTGATCCTCGAAATTTAGATCTATCCTTGAAGATTATCAATGTAACTTTGCAAGCCAAGAGGAGATATGCCTTGAGATCTACAGGTTCTTCTAATATTAACTTCCATAGCTCACATTTTTGTGCACTATGATGTTCTCATACAAAACCATGTAGAGGCTATAGTAACATCACACCAATGACACACATTTTTGCAATAGAGCCCATTACATCCGAGTGTTGAACTTGAGAACTATGATACTAATTGTAACACACCCCCCTTGGGAATATATATTTTATTTAACAAGGTAATATCTGGGAAGTTCCACCCAAGCCTAACCTCAATGGCGCCTAGGAGAATTGACCCCATGACCTCCCATTAGCAAGGTTCTTTAGCAACAAGGACTCGACCAATTGAGCTAACCACAACTAAAAACTAAATTATTATGACATTGCAATGCATCAGAGATACCTTCTTTCCTTATAGATTTAAATGATTAATATAAATTATTAATATATGCTAAACATATAGGCTCATTAAGCATGCAACCTATTTATTGTACGATATTTCATTATTCCCAAATTGTGGTGTTGGTTTGTATTTGCTAATGGGAGAATCCTTTATTTGGCACTAGATTTGAACTTCACAATTTGGTACTGTAGTGACTGTTGAAAACAATGAATGATGTATCTCATAGTCTTATGGAAGGTATATGCCACATAATAAAATGAGATATTTCTAGGCTATGGTGCACTTCATGTATAAAAACTACTAAACATGTTCCTTTTCTATTTATAACAAGGTCTAAATACCATATGCTTAAGTACATAGTTGCAAAACACACCATATGTTTATTTCAAATGCATTACATTATCATAGTGTAATTATAAAGCATGGAGGATGCACATAGGATGTTATGCATAATTGGCATAATAAGGTTATATAGCTCATGTTATTATTATTAAGGTATCTTATCCAGTAAGGCAACAAAGGCTACACATATTACATCATGTCTTGTTTTTGGACTTTGACACATAACATCATACCCAATAACAATAATATTTACACAATGACAAAATATTGGGTTTTTTTACATCTGGTAGAAACTCATATTATTTACCTGAACAAGAGCTTAAATAGGAGATACATCAATATATAATGAAATTGAAGCTACAAAATACTTATCCTTTTCTGGCATTTTTTTTGTTACTTGTAACAATTCACATAGTCATTTGTTGCCATGTATGTATGGTAAACCAAACATATTTTCTATGACTAATCCTTCCTTATCTTAAGGATTTACATGATGTGTTATCATCATTTGATTGGAATAAATTATTATCAGGGTGTTCATACATTTTCAGTAATAGTAAACATGGACCTTATGTTGCATAAGAGTACTTGAGAAAAATAAGTCAAGAACAATTTACTTCTAAGGTCTATCATTGCAATAATCATAGCTATACAATGCTTACCATTTTTTAATGAAAATTCCTAGAAATACCATTAGAACCATTATCCAACTACCCCTTTTCACTAGAGTAGGCCCACAGACAATGCTACATAAATTGTTAGTGGTGGAGTATTCTTGCATCAAATCTAAAAATTTTGAATTCAAGATATAGTGATGGAATTTCCACTGATTGGGAAGCAATAGCCTTTTCTGTGGAAGAGATGCATTTAACCATTTTCTATAAATGAAGCTAAAGCAAGGAAGGTACCCAAAACACAATTAATTTAGACCACAACCAATGTGTATAAAATAACAATCCTCCTCTATATTATTTCCATGCATTCTTCAAACTCAAGGATTATGATTGAGGTAGCAAGGGAACTTACTCCCTGAATTTAGGAGGTCATTCACTGTGCCTGATGGCCCAAACTTATTATGGCCTTGCATTATTATTATTATTTATCACGCAACCTGTAGAGGTATATTAGAACATGTAGTTTGTGGCAATGTGTAAAGGTGCATCCCTCATAATTCTTTAGACCATGCCTTACTATACCAATTACATATAGTACTTCCATGTTATAACATTGATTTTTAAAGCGTTTAATTTTGTGTGATCAAGATTGAAATTAGAATACGATCCCTAGTTCTCCTTCAACTATTGACAGAATGTCAACAGAGCAACTGCCACCCCCTAGCTTAAGACCATGCCAGGGATTCTAGAGGCATTTTCCACCTCCACCTACCAACCATTGAAGGAATTCCATAGATAAAAAAATATATATATATCCAATTTCATCTGATTCAAGGATTCCAAAGACTTTATCCGCCCTTCAAGGAATCCAAAGAATTTCTCCACCCTGAATTTATATATTTAGTACCTCCACCTCATATTGAGAATCTAGAGGGTACTAAATCTAATTATTTATGAAAGGAAAAATAATGTAGGCCTTCACCCAACCTCCAACCATTTAAAGTTCAGCATTATAGAGTGTAATCCTCCACCCTCAATTAAGTTAAGAACCCTAGATAACTAAACAATAACTATGCTTAAAGAAAGGCAAGGATTCTAAAGATATTTTTCATTGTTATGGAACATGAAGACTATCTCATATATTTTCTATCAAAAGTGACTAGCCACTAGGACGGCTGCAAGCTCCCTACCGTGGGAAAATTTGTTCCATTCCAACAATAACGCAATAAGACATATAATAACCATTCATTTTTTTTTTAATTCCTTCCTCCTAGAGAGATTTTATGTGCTCTCTTGTATCTTTTTCTCAAAGGCATTTCTTGGTTTTGAAACTATGTCGAGAAACCAACTCGACCAATATTTAGGTTCAAGTTTTCCCCCTAACTAGAGGGGGACCCCTCAAGTGTTACGAAGCTTTTCAGTTTTGTTCACTATCACTAGACAATAATCTATGAAGCACAATGACCAAATCTAGGATTTGTTGTATAGGTGGTTGTTGATGAGTCCCAAATCTCTGCTTACAAACAAAGCTCTCTCTTGTAGAGGCCTTATTAAAGTGTCAACATTCAGATATGGCAAAAAAACATAGCTAGAAAGGTTTTGATAGAGGAATCATGGAGAAACTAAATAATTAAATATACTCACTGAATATATAATTATCTAATCAAGAACTGAAGTGCATAGAAGGATCTCTACAACAAAACATCAATACATTTAAACATAGTACAGAAGCAACAATCTACTAATTCAAAGGGATCATCAATGACATATTGTCACTATGATCTACTTAGTAAAGAAAATAACTTTACAAAGGGATATCAGAGGGGTTGATACTTAGCTTAGTCCTTCCCAATGTCGTTTACCACCTCAAATATATGTAGAAAAGATTATGAAGACACAGGAAAAGACATACATGAGTGTTATCACCAAAAAATTGATCATCTAGCCTAATTTACTAGATGGATTCAAGTACACCATGTAAAGCCAATTTTACCATAGTAAAATTGCTATCACTATGAGAAATTACTTAATAAACCACCTTTGTTAAGTAATTTGTAGTTAAACCCACAAAGAATAATTTAATAAATCACTACTTAGTTGATTTTCTTCTAGGAAGAGTTAATTAAACCAATGTTTTATTATTATTCCTTGTCATATTTGACCCAATCATGAAAAATAAACAGATAAATCATTGATTATCTTATTTTTCTCCAAGAATAATTAATTATTATTCTTTGTCAAATTTGACTAAATCCCTTAGGAATAATTAAATAAATCCTTATTTGTTTATTATTACTTCACTAATTCCTTGAGATGATAAAAAAATCATTTATGTATTTATTATTTCTAAATAAAAGTTTAAATACTTTTTCTCTCCTAAACAAATATAATAAAATATTCCAGGTGGTTATTCCAAGAATGGGATCAATAATATTTTATTATTGCTCATTATTCGAAGATAAATCAATATTTTGTTATAAATAAAAGGGTTTTCCATTCATTATTCACTTTTGATTATTTTCATTATTGCGCTCATTGTTGTAACTCTGATTATTTTTATTGTTTCACTCACTATTGTAACTTTGATTATTTTCGTTGTCATACACCATATTTTTGTTGGGTTTACACATTATAGAGGAGAGAGACTTTACACAAGCTAAAGACGTTTGAGGATAGCCAAGAACTCATCCCATAGAGGGGACTGGTAACATTTATTTGTTCCCTTCATAGGTGTTATAATAAAATTATTCCTTACATATCTGGTTTCCATTAGATGATTGTAGTTATTACTCATTCTTTTTGTTTTTTAACTATGACTGTGGCATAAATCCAAACTTTGGCAGGTTTTGTTTCTATTAGTTGTTGCGGATCTACAATGCCTAGTAGCCATTTATATTGTTGAGATTTTTTGTCATCCACAATCTTAAGTGGGTTCTTTTCGTACATCTTTGAGAAGAAAATACTACAACAATGAGAAACAAATTCTATCATAAACTAGAGCCATAAAACTCTCATTGAAAACTTTACAAAACTATCAAGGTTTATGGGCTCAAAAGCCAACCCTTTTACAATACAAATGATGAAATATATAGACAAATACGTCGAGCTAACTATTACAATATTTATGGAATGAAAATATAAACAAATATATACTAAAATAAAAACCATCTCTTAACAATCTACCAAAAACTTGGAGTTGTTTGTAGGAAATTAGGAACTAATAGAAAGTCTCCTATCTTAAAATCTGGAAATAATATTTTAATTGGAGATGTTTACAGGAAATCAAGAACTGATAGAAAGTCTTCTTCCTACAAATCTAGAAATAATTTTTTAATTGTAGTTGTTCTGCCTGGAAATATGGCGTTGTTTAGTAGTTATTTCACAAAAGCTGCCAACTGCCCTTTTACTATGCTTGTGGATTTTTGTCACATTTTTTTACAATATTCTGTCACTTTTGAAAAATGGGAATTTATTGCGTGCTTCCAAGCATGTGTAAATGTATTGGACCATCTGCTAAGTGACCATAACTTCGGATAATATCCCATTTATCCTTTATCATAAAGAAAATATTGAATTCTTTTGTAAATGGAACGAACTTCTCTCTTGGTGAATACATGCTTCGAACTTCTCAATGATACCTTAAAACAACTCTCTTGGAATTTGTCTTACAACTGCAAGATTAACCTCAAGAATAGCTTGCTCTTAAGACATTTCTTCACCTAGCATGCCACTAACACTATCGACACCAATCAAAACTAATGCCTCTGTTTGTTCAATTACCAAGTAAACTCCATTAGGCAGGTACACTCATTTACTTAGGAAATTATCAATCTTATTCTCCACACCAAATTCATTAAAAAATGGATTATTTCCTGTATATAGCTCAACCCTATTTCCCAGACTAGAGAAAAATTCTTGTAGATATTTGGGTACCTCATATTAGGTACAATGAGAATCAACCACCATCCTTTATACCTTCTCATTAAAATCATAATGTATAATGGCAAGTGTTTGACCCATAGATCTATGCAAAATTACTAGAACTGCATCCTCCACTCCCTCTTGTGCTGCCAGGAAAGCAAACTTTGCATGTTCAACTATCTCTTTCCAAGTTTCCAACAATCTTGATAGATCCTTCTGAAGTTCCTCAAATGGGTGACCTGCATCAATTGTCCGCACAATCAAACCAACATTTGGAGGTTGCAACGTCTTTGCAATAAGTTTTGTTTTTTGCATTCAAGTCTTGACACATTTCTTGAAACTTCAACCACGTTACTTTGTGCTAACAATACCCATAATCTACTAGTAAGAGAACGATATGCACTTGGTTGTGGCCCTTCTTCTTTAATAACTTGAACTATGATCTTTGTTCCCTCTCAAACATGCTTCCATTTCCTTAATTTTCTAGTAAAATTCATAGAAGGTGGATGAGCAAAAGATACATCTATGTTTTGAATCTAATCATCTGATCGATTTTCCTTGCTTGTGACATACCCTCCATTGTTATAATGTTCACCATCATTTTCCTTTCTCATCTCTATTGATATGGTATCCATTTTCCATATTGACACTCGGAATAATATTTACATCAATTGCATAATTATTTAATTCCATCAGAGGATTATATGTTTCCTCCAACACTCCATCATCATCCTTAGCATCTTCATATTGCAAGTCGTTAACCGTCTTTCCAGTAATTCATTAAAAATTTCCCTCTTCATCTTTCAAACTTGACTCGACCAACAAATTCTTCATTAAAGCACCACCTGACTGATTATCTTTATGAAGTGCATATAGAGGAGGAAATGAAAAAATGCACCTTGTTCTTGGACATAGTTAGAAGTGTTAAGAACTACCAATATCCACAAATGCACCACTCATATGGGGAATAAAACTTTTAACAATGCCAAGATATATACTTCCAACTTGCACATTTGTTTTTACTGGGTCCAATAATATTTCCACTGATTCCCATCTTATAAAATTTCAATTCTTTGTATACTACATATGAAGAGTTGATAATTATTTCAATTTTAACATCATTCTCCTTCTAAAAAACCACCACAGTAGCTTCTTGTGTTGTTTGCAATTCAATGGGTTTTGCTTCATCCTTAGAACTCAAAACATTACGATTCTCTAATATATGAACCTCTTGTTTCACCAGCTTTGAATTTTGAGGTTCATTTTCAACATCTCCATTAGCGATAGGCAAGGGCCCATCTGGAAAATTCCATTGTTGATGAGATCTTGCTTCCCCTTCAAGTTTTGGATGCTAAGAATCATCTGGTTTCACTTCAACTTCACAAACATCCTCTGGGTAGTTTTTCATTATAGGTGCAATACGACTAAAGTACTGGTCTATTACAATGTTCAATAATGAATATTTGTTCAGACATATAGGGCACTACCACTTTCGTGTATGCTGGGTGTTTCACTTGGCTTGGCGCTTGTTGCGTTGGGCTTTGATTTGGTTTGTAATTTCTTGTTGTTGATAACCAAACGTGGTGGATGATTGGTGACTAGGCTCTCAACCCACAGTTTTATTTGACAGAAGTGGTAATCATCCCACATTGACCAAGTAAAAAAGGTTGATGATATTTATATCTCAACACCTCCTGTTTCTTTTGACTCGTTGCGCACCAATAATCTTCCTGTCCCATGGCTTGGTGTTGTGCGTTGATTTGGTGTTGGCTTGTCTAATGCGATTACATTATCATCAAGTTACCTTTCATTGTAGACATATGTTAGTTTTATGTAGGTCACAAACAAGAGCAAGGAGGTTAATCCATGAAGGAGTAATTTCTGTAGACTCATTTCTATGAAAATGGAATATCACCAAGATATCCAAACATAATAAATATCATGTGACGTTGAGCCCTTGCAAAAATCATGTTTGAAGTTCAAGTTCTTAAAAGCTTCCTACAAAGTTCAAGTTCTTAAAAGCTTCATACGGAAGAACTCAAGCTAATAATCATCATTACTAATATTTTTCACAATTTTGTCAATGTATAAAGCACAAGCCCTTTCAATGTTCTTAAAAGCTTCATATGGAAGAACTCAAGCTAATAATCATCATTACTAATATTTTTCACAATTTTGTCAATGTATAAAGTACAAGCCCTTTCAATGTTACAATACATTACATACATGTTGAAGCATTCATAAACCTCCAATCTACTAATTCTCGATTAGAACATAGTCACAGTTCCTTACCCTGGATCTACAAAACTATGGGTGGGTTTTCCCTTCTTTATTTTTTTTTTATCTTTTCGGAAGGGGGTAGGGAGGGGGAGTACCACCCCCTACAAACCCCCCAACAAGGGGGGCTATTGCTCCCCCAACAACCCCCCAAACAGGGGGGATTTCCACCCCCCCTCCCCCTCATGACACCTCGTTGTGATCGACACAATGTATCACACTAGGCAGTTGCAAAGAATATAACATATACCCAAAAATTAAATTTGAATATCAAGTGAAGACAAGTGCTATGAAAGTCAAGAAAAAATGCTATGGAAGTAAAAGAGTCAATGATCCATCATCCTTATTCCTTAGCATTGTTCATCATCCTTATTGATCAATAGTACCAATGGTGTACAAGAAGCCTTGAAAAAGACCTAATATTCTCTATTGTTGTAGAACTATGATATGCTAGTCCATTTTCTGCCCCCCATCTCAAATATAATTGGATTAAAAGTACATGTTGATGTCAATGAAGTTTTCGTTGCCTATGGACTTGGCACAGATGATTTTTTTTTCCTCATCGCTTCATAAGAATATCATTCATGTAACCATTTTTGCCAAATCAAAACTTTAGTTTGCTTCTTTCCTCCACAAAGACTTTCATACCTTTATGTTCCTCCCACTCTAGCCCACACAATAATATAACTTAGCCCACTTACAATGTTAATCTACCTGATGTTAAAAACTTTTTTTTGGAACCATTTGACTTTGGAATGCTTGAAAACTAGTCTCCAATGGGCTTTCATCAAGAATACAAATTTTGACTATGAAAACCCTTTGGGTGTAGTTGAACGAACCTTCATTGAAAAACAACTTATTGGTGTATAAGGGTTGCAAGAGAGAGAGAGAGAGAGAGAGAGGAAATAAGCGATAAACCTCTTTTCTAGTTTTAGTTATTATTGAGTAAATTAATATTTCCAACTACCATTAATCCACCAAAAGTTTTAATGTTGCTTGCCTCCTATTAATATTTTTATAGCACACTTCCTTTCGGTTCAACATTGTGCTTCAAGTTCTTCAATATGTTTCCATTTTAGATAACAATTCTCAAATTCATGGTGTTCTTTTTAGCAGAGTTTGAATGATGGACTATTTTAAAACCCTTGTTTCTCAGAATGTTGTATATTTGTTTCCAATGTCATGAAATTCTTAGGTAGGTACAATTATTCTTCTTCTTCCTAATAGTTTTATAGATTTACTAGATACTATAGATTTTTATTTCAAAAATCCATTAAGCCTATTTTTTTAGGTCCTATTTTCTTACCTTTTGATATTTTTCTATGGAACAATTTTTGTTTACCTGATAGGAGGGGCGAATTGACCTTGTATTTCCCTATCATGGCCACACCATCACCACCCTTGTTCAATCTAAAACCTTCACCACTCCATTTGGATGATACCATCATTTTATTCTACATCCACAATGCAAATCTATTCCCACACATCCCCCTCGATATGTAAGAAAGAGATTACTAGATCCATTGGAGTTGTAGAAGCTATTGAGGTAACTAGCTGAAGGAAAGATACTAATGTTTCCACATAAGAACCAATATTTCTGCACAAGAACTAGTATCAAGAAGCCTTTTTGTGGCTACATGAGCTCTAACAATATAAGACATTGTTGTGGCTACAAAAGAACTAGCAATAAGAACATATTAGCAAGGCCGGTTAGAAGAAAGAATTAATATGCCACAAGAACATGAATGAACAAGTTACTAGAAGAGAAGTTCCTCTTTAGGAGTACATTGAAGACGTACTTGAGCATATAGAAGATTTTGTTGATAAACCTTCTTATCATTTCAAAATACATATTAATGAAAACATAAAACACGCTGCAATTGTTAATAATAGAGGAAACCAAGACAATACCCAAAAATAACTTAGCTTCATTCTTGTTCCTAGCAAAGATGAGTCAAATTAGGTGTTGTTGTTGAAGCAATTGCTACAAGAAACGACGCCATAGTTCCTCCACAAGAACCATTAATAGAAGTAGAAGAAAACATAGTTATTGTTATACAAGAACTAGCAATAAAGATAAAAATAACACCTGAAACACAAGGAAAAGATGAGGAGAATTCTAAAGAAGACGAATATGTTACTCCACAAGAACTAATAGCAGGAGAAGTTGTTGTAGAATCAACTTTTACATAAAGCATACCATTTCCAAAATTATTATACACTAATAATTAAAGTATGGATAAAGGTATGAGTTTCCATTTAATGTTCATTAATATTTAAAGGTGAGGGACTTTATACATTTCAATGGTTCACTAATGCATTTATTGGTTCACATATTCAAGTTGTTGTGAACTATAAAGCACTACAAGACGATGATATAAAATTGAGTATTGACAAAACATTCATTTACTAACATTTTCATTTGTAGCTCCAAGAATATAGGTTACAAATGCCTAGCTAATCATTTGTTGATATTGTAAGATCCATGAATTAAGAATTTGATATTTTTGGTGGAAGGAAACATTAAATTGGGATAGACACAACCATAAAAACAAAACAAAAAATCTAAAATACCCAAATAATACTTTAAAATAATGTGGTTATTATTATACCTTTAGAGTTTGTTGCAGATCACTTGTAACATTTACTACGAATCCATTATGTTGCTAAATTTTTTTGTAGATGTTGTTTTGCAGTTGTAATAACTACGTAAAAGAAAATAGAACCTCTAAAATTCTCTAGAGAAACAAACTAGTAATAAATGAAGAACTTGGAGCTTACACATACAATGCATAATATCCTACCAGCATTTAGACCTCGGGTTGATAATTTAATGTACAATCCATTTAGTTAATCTTGATGTGAAATAATGAGATAATTACATTGTCATAAACTTCAAACACAAACGTGGACCAAAGTATATATGTTATTATTAATAAATACATTAAGTGAAACCTAAGTTATGCCGGCTATATAATTTAAATATTGCTAATGCGGATAAGTAATTTATTTATCATCAAAGCTAATCACAAAAAATAAAAAATAAAATCAAAGAATAATTAATCATTAAATGGGTTTTTATTTATCACATTTTTTGGTGCCAAAAATCTAGATACAACAGTAATATGACACAAAGTTGAAAACGTTGATGCAAATCTTGATGCACTATTACAAAGTACCAATGTGAATTTTTGTTATGGAAAAAACTACACAAAATATTTTGCAGTGTATTTTTTTGTGTATTTCTAAAATTAAAGTGAAAGATATAGGTCACTTTCATTTCATTTTCTTTTATTTTGTTGGGCATGAGATGATGGAGATTTTCGTGGCGCAAAACTAGATTGCTTATTTGAATTAAAATTTGATAATTGTGTTTATATGTTCTTTAATTTTTGTTTATCACATTGTGAAATTGATTGAATTTCAATGCATAGATTAGATGTGTAATCAAATTTTCATAAAATAAAATGTGGAAATGAAAAATAATTATTTGTACTAAATTTCATTAATAAAAAAATTATTAATAATCTCATTAATAATCTTTATTAGAACTAATTAATATAATTGAACTAATAATTATAATTAATTAAATATTTGAATAATAATAATCAATAATTAGATACATATCACTAATATGACTCTAGACATCATGCTAAAAACTTATTTAACTCAATGCGATATGCATACACATGATGCAGTTGCAACAATAACGATGTGCATTGCTACTTTTTTCCACTATCAATAATGATGTAAAAAAATGGTGTGAGGTAATGCTAAACTAGCACAATTAGTATGCCCTTAATTGTGGCGAGTTTTGCATAATGAAAACTGGGAAAAAAAAACTTTTAGGTGACATGAATCTTGATGTTGGGGCCTTTTATTGTAGCGTATTTTTGGGGGGGTGAAATTTCACCAATTGGTTATTTTTGACCATTTTCTAAGAAAATATATTCATTAATTGGTCATTTTCTCTTTTAAAAGTCGTTTGTTTTTAACATAAAACATGTTTAAATTAATAATGTTCATTAATCCTTGATGGGGGTGGATAAACAATGACAAGAAGGTCTCGAGGAGGGCATCTTCCACACCACTAACCTCCATAGTGATTAAGGCAAGGTTGGCGTGGCACACCTCCACCATGCAAGAATGCATGCGACTTAAACATAATTCAATGCACAAGCCTTTTAAGTTTCTAATTTGGTTTTTGTTGGGGGTCATGTGGCAAAGGGCGTGTTTGTGTCTCTTATGGTAGTGAGGAATTTGTCCCTATACCCCATCAATTGGCTATGGCTTCTTCCATTACTGAGTTTGGTTGGCTTTAATGGAGCGTGGGGTGAAATCCAGGGATGGGGAGCGTCCTAAAAGTCAAAGTTCTGGCATTGGTAAGGCAATTGCATTTTCATGGTTACCTCGCAATAAATATAAGACAATTCAATTACATACCATTTGGGATCTCATCATAGGAGTTACTCTGCTTCCTCGATTGCAATTTTGCATGGGAAGGGAAAAGTTAGTGGTCTTTCTTTGTGCAACAAACCCCAAGTTGAGATTTATATTGAATTCCCAGTCCGAGAACAAGGTAATGTAGTGTGCCTATCCAACCTGGTTTCAATTTACCATTATTGTTGTTCTTAGTCGATTTATTTGGGTTTTTCATCCCTTCTTTGGAAGTATTGAGTGTTTTGAAGCTTTGGGTCTACTCTTGATGTTTGGGTTCTTCTATATGTGATTTGGGTTTAGAGGCACAACCTCAAAAGGAAGATACAAGCCATAGATTTTCTGGGTCAACCTCTCCACTATGGTTGTCATTTGGGGGGTTTTGTGCTTTATCTCTTATGGTCTATGGGTATCTAATTATCCAATTTCTTTCAAGACCTAATCCTGATGTATTTCATTGTGGGGTTGGGTGCATTGTTGTTGTTCAGGAGTGGCTTGGTATTTTGGTTGGAGAGGAAGGTTCTACTACTTTGGATCTCCCGTAGCTTCCCTGTATCTGGGTCCTTTTGTCCCTTGGTGAAGTTTAGGATTTAAATTCAACACAGTAGAGTGAGGTAGGGGGTGGGTGAGAGAGGGAAACGAAGTCGACATTGCTTGGAGGACACAGGTCAAGGTGAGGTTGTGGGTCCCAACCCTGCCAACTCCCCCTGCCTTAACGAGGTTGCTCCTAGTCAGGAAAGCCAGGGCTTCCAACTCATGCATCTCAAGATGCTTCTGGAATAGCTTAGCAAAGACATGCATGATGGCCAGAACACAATCATCTCCTTCATGAATGATCTCTAAAGAAACTAGTGACACGTGTAGGAAAAAATTGTGAGTTTGCAAAGGGGACAATGATGTCTATAAGAAAAAATGGATTACTTTGGATGCAAATTGGCCCACGTGGAGAAACATGTTCACTGTGAGTTTTGACCTCTATTGTCTACCAATTCATGACCGAAGAATCCTACTCCAGTAACTTCCTTAGATTCATAATTCTCTTAGTTGTATACTAATCTTGTTGGTTTTCTGGTTCTATGTTCCTTTTTGTTTATGGATAGCCAAGCAATTTTGGCAGTGTGTAATATTTTTTAGCAATTATCTACTGGCCAATAAATTTGGTAAGAGTGAGGTTGGAAGGATTTTGGTAAGATGTAATCAACGGTGTAATCTTTTACCATAAACGAAAATCCTAGATTTACAAAAAGAAAAAAATATATATTCGTCAAAATTTGCATGTTTTAGTAGTAGGATCCTACAACATCCAAAAACCTCTAATCCATTGTACTATATTAGAGTACAACCTTAATTTCTTCACCAAAGTTAGAAAACTATGGGCTAAAAATTATGAGTCACAAAACCACCAAAAGAGAAAATCACTTCCCAAAAATCACTATGAACCACAATTGGGTTAGTTGTACAAAGAATATAACACATACCCAACACCTTTTTGAAATTTGTTTTATATTTATTGGAAGAAGAAATTCCTCTTTCATTATCTCACCTTTTATTGTAAACAATTGTTAGTTTTATGCATGTCACCAAAAAGAGAAAGAAGGTTAACCCATGAAGGAGTGACTTCTAAGGATCCATTTATATGAAAATGGCATATCACCAAGATATCCAAACATACTAAATATCATGTGATGTTGAGTACTTGAACAAACCATGTTTGAAGTTAAAGTTCTTAAAACTAGCTTCCTATGGAAGAACTCAAGCTAATAGCCATCAACACCAATATTTTTGACAAAGTCGTAGATGAATCGAGTACAAGATAAATGAAGAATTAGATTTGAATATCAAGTGAAAACAAGTTCTATGAAAGTCATGGAACAATGCTACGGAAGCGAAAGAGTAAAAGATCCATCATCCTTATTCCTTAACACTGTTGATCATCCTTATTCATCAACAATACCAATGTTGTACAAGAATATTTCAAAAAGACCTAATACTCTCCACTGTTGTAGAATTATAATATATCAATGCATTTTCTTCTCCCTAGCTCAAAGATAATTAGAGTGGAAATGCATGTTGATGTCAATGAAGTTTCCTTTGCTTATCTGGTTGACATATATGATTTTGTTTTCCTCATGGGTTCATAAGAATATCATTCATTTAATCACTACTGCCAAATCAAAGCTTCAATTTGCTTTTTTCCTCCACAAATACTTTCATTACTTCATGTTCTACCCACTCTTAACCCACACAATAGTATAAATTATCCCACTTACAGTGCTAAGCTACCTGGTGTTAAAAACTTGTTTTTGGAACCATTCAACCTTGGAATGCTTGAAAACTAATCTCCAATGGGCTTTCATCAAGCATAAAAATTTTGACTATAAGAACCCTTTGGGTGCAATTGAAAGAATCTTGTTTTAAAACCAACTTACTGGTGGAGAAGGCTTGCAGAGAGAGAGAGAGAGAGGGAGAGAGGGAGAGAGAAAAGAAAAGGGGAAGAAAAAAAACCTCTTTTCCAATTTTAATTGTGTTAGACTAGAGCATACATAACACACAGTGGATTTATACTCAGAGACTTAGATGGCAATAGCAGAGAATAATTCACAAAGAAAGATAAATGGAGAAACAACAAGATTACTCAATTAGAAACAGCGGAATAAATAAAACTTTAATTATTACTGGAGAACAGAAATCACTTTGCATTACATAACAGGCTTGGGCCTTGGCTTGCTTTCGTTGGCCAGAGAAATTACAAATTTATAGAGGCAAAAGAAGGATCTAGAATCTTGTATGTGATTCAGATGGAGATCTAGAATGACCTAGAAACCACTGCGGTGTAGGGCGATCTAGAATCCTGCATGTGATTCTAGAAACTAAGGCAGTGTAGAAAGATCTAGAATCCGGGAGATCCAGAAATATCTGATCTAGAATCCTCCATGAATTTGGCTTCACACTTAACATTCTCCCACTTGAAGCCAAATAAGAGTCATCAAGTCACACTGAGTCCTACCATGCCTCTACATAACTCATGTTTATTTCGTGGTAGAATCTTAGTGAGCATAT
>APFE031137371.1:82617-108453 GCA_000404065.3 Pinus taeda
AGTCCTCTTGAACATTTCTGACTCATTAAATATAACATCCCTGCTTCTAATAATTTTATGTTTGACTGGATCCCATAGACGATAACCAAGATCTTCATCCTCATATCCCAAAAAAATGCATTTCATAGATTTATCATCTAACTTAGTTCTATTTTCTTTGGGAACATGTACGAATGCTTCACATCCAAAGATTTTCAAGTGAGAATAATTCAAATTCTTACCAATCCAAACTTCTTCAGGGATACCGCAATCCAAGGTTGTAGTCGAAGATCTATTTATGAGGTAGAAAACGGTCCTGACTGCTTCAGCCCAAAAATTCTTCTCCAAACCAGAATTGGACAACATACTTCGCACCTTTTCCATAATGGTGCAATTCATCCTTTCTACAACACCATTTTGTTGAGGAGTACCAGGCACAGTCTTCTCATGCTTTATGCCAAATCTGTTACAATATTCCTTAAATGCATTTGAGCAATATTCTCCACCATTATCTGTTATTAAACACTTCAGCAATTTGTTAGTCTCTCTTTCAACGGCAACTTAGAATTTTTGAAATATTCCAAACACTTCACTTTTATTTTTCATAGGATATGCTCAAACTTTCCTATATGCATCATCTATAAATGTTACAAAATATGATGCTCCTCCTAATGATTTGATGTTAACAGGCCCAAACACATCCAAGTGTACCAATTCTAACACATTTTTATTTCTATCATGGCCACCTCTAAGGAATGAAACCCTTCTTTGTCTACCATATATACAATGCTCACAAAGATCAAGACTGTAGGATTTCAAACCTGGCAATAAATTTTTACCAGCAAGGATTTTTAAGCCCTTCTCGCTCATGTGACCCAAACGCTTATGCCACATATCTGCTGAATTTCCTTCTTTTGTGACAGTAGCCAACTCTGATTTTCCTATCAGTGTCTTCAATGTGTATAATGTTCCTGTCTTGGGTCCTTTGGCCACAACCAATGCACCTTTGCTAATTTTCCAGCCTCCTTTTCCAAAGCTTATCCAATAGCCTTCATCATCTAGTCGTCCGATAGAGATTAAACTCATGCACATTTCTGGTACATGCCTGACTTGTTTCAACAATATATTTTGTCCATCTTTCATATTGATCTAGACATCTCCCACTCCAACAATACTGCAAAAATGATTATTCCCCAAATGCACTCTACCATAATCACCGGGATTATATGAAACAAAACTATCTTTGCATGGGGTTACATGGTGAGATGCCCCAGAGTCAATGATCCAATCAAAGCTACTGCTAGATGTATATACACATGCATCCTCTGCTGAAATAGTAAACAACACATCACCGTCTGTGGGTACAGCAATAATCTCACCTTCATTTGTGATGGTTGACTTGTGATTTGTACTAGAGTCTCTATGGGTTGAAACAGGCACTCCCCGTTAATGGCGGTGTTGATCCAACGCTCCCGTGTGTTTCGTGGCATATGCTTAACACTAGCGATGTGTCTGTTTACTAACACCTGTGGGTTTTGGTGTAACGGCAATCGTGACTCCAACAAGTGGTATCACAGCCAAAGGTCTCGAGTTCAAAACACACCTGGCTCGCGTTGAGGGGGGAGATTGTTGCACTCCCCATTAATGGCAATGTTGATCCAATGCTCCCATGTGTTTCGTGGCATGTGCTTAACACTAGCTATGTGTCTGTTTACTAACACCTATGAGTTTTGGTGTAACGACAATCGTGACTCCAACAAATTATTGTTGAATAAAGATTACCAACTACCACCAATCCATCAAAAATTTTATCATTGTCTGCCTCCTACTAATATTATTCTATCACATTTTCTTTAGGATCAACATTTCACAATGTGCTTCAAATTCTTCAATATATTTCTATTTTTAACAACAATTCAAAAATTCATTGTGTCGTTTTTAGCAAAGTTTCTTTTCTACACCATAGTCGACTGTCTTAGAACCCTTTCTTCTCAGGTTGTCATATATTTGTTACCTAAGTCGTGGAATTATTAGGTAGGTACAAGTACATTTCTTATTTCTAATAAGTTGATATATTTATTGGATACTATAGGTTTGTATTTTGAAAATCACTTAAGCCACTTTTTTTGGTGTTAATTCCTTACCTTTTGTTATTTTTCTGTGGACAAAAAGCTTTTTAACTGAGAGAGGGGGTGAGGACGACCATGTATTTAACTATCACAACCACACAATCATCGCCCTTGTTCAATCTAAAACCTTCACCACTCCATTTGGAACATGACATCAGTTTATTCTACATCCACAATGAAAATCTATTCCCGCACATCCTCTTGGATATCCAAGAAAGAGGAGTAGATCCACTTGTGTTGTAGAAGCTACCAAGGTAACTAGCTCAAGGAAATATATCAATGTTGCTACATAATAACCAACCTTTCTACATAAGAACTACTATCAAGAAGCATTTTTGTTGCTACATGAGCTCTAACAATAGAAGGCATTGTTGTTGCTATAAAAGAACTACCAATAACAGAGTGGCAATGCAGGTTATGGGGACTATTTTAGAAGAAATAATTAACATGCCACTAGAACATGAAGTATAACAAGTTACTACAAGATAAGATCCTCTTTAGGAGTGCATCGAAAACATCCTTGAGCATATATAAGATTTTTTTGATAGCCTTTCTTACCATTCCAACACATATTAATGAAAACATAGAGCAAGCTACAATTTTTCTTGAGGAAACCAAGAAAATAAACAAAAATAAAATAGCTTCATTCATGTTCCAAGAAACGATGAACCAATTTAGGTGTTCATGTTGAAGCAACTATTGCAAGAAAATACATTATCATTGCTCCACAAGAACCGATAATATGTAAGTGTTATTATAGAAAAACTAGCAATAGAGCAAAAAAAATGGAACCTAGAACAAGAAGGACAAGATCAAGAGATTTCTAAAGAAGAGGAATGTGTTACTCTGCAAGAACTTGTAGTCGAATAAGTTGTTGTAGAATCAATTTATGCAACAACAAAAAAACATGTTATTTCCAAAATTATTTTACGCCAATAATTACAACATGGATAAAGGTATGAGTTTCCATCAACTATTCATTAATATATAAAGGTATGGGACTTTATTCATTTCAATGGTTCACTAAGGAATTTATTGGTTCCCGTATTCAAGTTGTTGTGAGTTATAGAGCATTACATGATGATAATATACAATTGCATATTCACAAAACATTCCTTAACTAACATTTTCATTGGTAGCTCTAATAATATAGGTTACACATGCCTAGCTAATGATTTCTTAATATCACAAGATCCGTGAAATAGGAATTTTATGGTGAAAGAAAGCATTAAATTGGGATAGAGAGCCCCCATTGAATGCATTAGATGTGCAATCAAATTTTATTAGAAAAAGATGTGGAAATGAAAAATAATTCTTTATAATAAATTACATGAATAAAAAATATCAATAATGTTATTATTGATTCTTAAAAACTAATTAATATAATTAAATTAATTAATACTTAAGTAATAATAATAATTAATAATTGGATATGCCACAAGTATGACTCTAAGCACGGTATTGAAAACATCTTTAACTCAATGCAATATGCATAAACATGATGTGGCTGCAACACTAATGATGTGCATTACTTTTTTTTTCCATCAACAATAATGACACAAAAAATTATGCAAGGTGATGCTAAATTGGCACAATTAAGATGCCCTTAATTGCATTAGGTTTTTCATAATGAAAACTTTGAAAGCAAACTTCTAAGCAACATGAATCTTGATGTTGGGGCCTTGTATCGCAATGCATTTTTTAGGTGTGAAATTTCACCAATTGAGTATTTTTAACCATTGTTTTAGAAAATATATTCATCAATTGGTCATTTTTCCCTTTAAAAGTTCATTTATTTTTTACATAAAATATGATTAAATTAATAATATTCATCAAAATTTACATATTTTAATAGTAAATTATATGTTTTTTTAAATGAATTTTCACCTATATAATTGTATGTATGATTTCTTCAAACCAAAATAGTTGCCTAGAATACTATACATAGGGATGGTATTTGAATCCTTAAAATTTACCTTGGTAGTAATGTCCCATCTGTAGGATCAATAGGATCAATAGGTTAATGCTAATAATAAGTAATATAGTAAATAGTCAAATACATATAGGTTTGGCATCATGAAATAATTTCTTTAAGTTTATAGTCTCCTCTTTTCTTGTGTGTTATTCCACATTGATCATGAAGTTTGGTCCACAAATATATGTTCAGTCCCAACATACTGTGATCATTGTTCCACTAGGGGTCCACAAAGATGGTGATCCTCCTCTTAACATATTGCTTGATAGATGAGGATGAATATGTATTCTTGCTAAACCTCCCTCTCCCCCTTTGCATGACATGTTGTGGATGTGTCTGATTAATAAAGATGATAAGTAGTTGGTCCATTGTGTTTGACATCTTGGATTAGTTTTTATGACTTAAAAATTTCCTCTTCATGTGTGTTATCACACATTGATTGTGAAGTCTAGTTTGTAGCGATGTATAAGTTCCAACATGCCATGATCATTATGCCAAAGGGAGTGTCCACAAAGTAATGGCCCTCCTCCTAATATAATGGTTGATTATTTGTGGGATGAATGTGTGTGCTTTTTATATCTCCCCTTCCTACTCTATGGGCATGATATATGGGTTTCTATGTATTTTGATTACATAGATGAATAATAATTATTGAATAATAAACATGAACTTTGATCAATTAATTTATTTTAGGGGACTGACCATGTTAAGGACAATGTTTTGGTCGGTGAATGCTTTTGTTGGTCTCTAAGTTGTGGCCCTTCTCTCTACATTAAAAAAAACACAAGTTTAAGTTATATCTTTTACATGTCCTCCATGTAAATTGAACATGATTTTTCCATGAAAAAAATTAAAATATCTATCCATTATTCCCCCATGTTGAAATGGGATGGCCATGTCAAGATGATGAAGGGGGGTCAAGGTGTGGATCCATATACACAAATGCACCCACATATGCACACTTTTACCATTAGAAGGGTGGGTGGTGGCACTGGAAGGATGCATCCACTCTACACAAATGCACCTATTCATCCTCCACCGCCCACCCTCCTATAGGGTGATTTAGGTAATTTTACCTCTTTTAATTCTTACTTTCCACTAGATTAACTCATTTAGAACACAATAAGGAGGTTCTTACTAAGAGAATGTACATGAGAAATGGGCAGAGACGTTAGAAGAATAATAGAATGGGGTTGAACCAAAAGAGTTCAACTTATGGAGTTGTGTGTTGCTCTTTGTTGGGAGAACTAGGATTAATTGTACTTTCGAAGACTATCACATTAAAACTTATCTTGTGTTATTGATGTCGAGCACTTACACATAGGTAAGTCTAAACTTGTAACAACGAAGTTGGAAACAAGAAAGTACAATGTAATGGTCTAGTGTATAGTTTTTTCTATTTGTACCAACTATACATCATATATCAACGCGTGAGGGTATTTCATGGTGCATTGAAAATACACAACTTTATCCATGACAAGAAAAAGGTAAAGCAACATGTAATTTTGATGTGGAGGAGGGAGCATGTGATAGATACCAAAGAAAGTGTTTGATATAGGATGAAGTAAACAAGAGTGTGATAGAGGTTATACTTGTTAGAGTTGGTTTTTCCGATGCTTCATTTCCCTATGAGCTAAGTGTGATGAGTTGTAAGCTCACATAGGGACTTAAATATGTCTAGTTGTCGTAGTTATCCTTAACCAACACTAGGCCTCCTCCATTGTTATATAATGGATTATTTCTATGTACATTAACATAAGATTGTGAATAATATAATACTCTTACATGGTATTAGAGCCTTGGCCCAGGTTCGATTCCCCGATTTGCATTTGAGGGGGCGTGTTGGATTTTGACACCCACCTTGGAATCGATCACATGTACTAACAACCACTCTAGGATCCACCCTGGGACCGCTCAAAAAAGGTAATGATAATGCCTTGGAAGTTTACTAATGCCTGTGAGTTTTGGTATAACGAAAAACCTAACAACATGTTGGATTTTCCCACTCACCTCGTTGGGAATCGATAGTGGACTAACCGTCACTTTGGGATCCACCCTAGGACCACTCAAAAAAGGCAATGATAATGGTTTGGAAGTTTACCAATGCCCGCGGGTTTTGGTATAATGGAAAACCTAAGATGGTATCAGAGTGGGTGATTCCTGCTTGTTAAATTCTTTTCTTCTTTTTTGAGTTTCTTATTTTTATGATCTAAATGGTGTTTCTCATTTAGGGAGGTCTCAAAATTTCTTTCAATATCTGCAGATCTGTCTAACAACTTATGGTTTTGATCTATCAGATCTGTATGGGATTTATCTGTGATTGTGTGTGCTCATATCAAATCGGAGTTTGATCAGACCTGTGACATCTTGATCAACATTGAATATCTATCGTCGGCTCCCAAGTCTGCGGAACCCATGATGGCACGTGGACCATCAATCCCACCTCAAATTTTTGCCTATACAATTAGACTGTAATGAATATCTCGAAATTGGAATCACATTGGATATTGTCAACTTCCTCCAGTCAGATCATGGAAATCACCTCCAGTTACCTTCTATCAAGTGGTCACTTTCCAGTTGAGAGGTGATCTATAGGCATCAGTGTCCTGCCTCAAGATAATCGGTCGGTTTTCTGAGCCATTTTTCCAATTCCATTCCTACTTGTGGCATGCATTTTTTTTGGCAAAGGATATGCACGCAGTGCAACGTAATGTTTTCATGATAGAAATCTGAGATGATTAGACAGGTCCAAATGGAGGCGGGCACGGTAATATTCCCATGTCGGTTGGGTGTTGTTGTAGATTTTTCTATCACCTATCGCACAATTGCTTCAAAAGATATAGAAGCCTCCTAGAGACAACCTCTCGGTTGAAAGGAGACTAGTGCCTAGGGAATCTAAGAGGAGTGCTTTTAAATATTATCAGTAGGGCTTTCTGTTGCACTCCATTTGTCACGTAGTTTAAAAAGAAATAATTCTGGGGCTTGGTTCAATATTCCTTCATCAAGGTAAACTCAAGCAAACACGTAGATCTAAATACTCAAGGGTTAAATATGGCTAATCTCAAAGAGAAATGTCTTGGTTCTAGTGGCTGACACACAACAATAGACAAATTAACAATGTGTTGTAGTATAGATGAACAAGAGAGGGAAAGGACGGAAATCAATGTAGAGGGTTGGACAGAATACATGATCCTAAGCAAAAAGTTCCAGCAGAAGTACGGAAGAATGAGGAGGTGAAAATGCATAAATAGTGGACCGCAAATTAAGGTCTCATGCTCTAAACCTCGTGAACACATTTATCACCAAACAACAATTAATAAATTTGTGCACACACAGGTACTATAGGCTATAAACTAACACAAGTAAATTTGTCATTTTCACAGGGATTGTTCACTACTTAGCAGCATAGATACATCCATAAATAAGAGAGAAACCAACAGCTTCATTACACAATTTCAGAAGAGGAAAGACATACATTAAGTGAAATATAGAGGAGAAAACATACTACACGTTTCTCTGTTAGGAATCAACAAAACAATTTCATTAACTTTCAAGATGGAGTCCAAATCACCAATCCATTACATTTAGCAATTGTATTGCTCAAGACCCTCATGAACAAGCAAATTGAACCAAATTGGAACCACAAAATTCTGGCCTCTTAGGTGCAAAATTTTGGAACCTCTGTTAAGCATTTCTTCCCCCTTTTTATAAGGAGAGGGGAAGATTTGAAAAATAGTTACAAAATATCTCAGCCTAAGTTCCATCAATCTGATCGACTAGTTGTATCGACATGTGATGGCTCTGCTGCCCAAATCATTGCAATCAGATTTGATCTCATCCTTTAAAATACAAAAATTACAAAATAAAAGAAAATAAGGAATATTGAATGATGGTGGAGAAAAATATTTCCCTGTCATTCTTGTGATGGCCTCTGATCAAGCCATGTCTCTACCACGATGCTCTTCTTCAGCTATTTAGCTGATTAGCCTGTTGCTTTCCTCTTAACCGCTTGAATTCCCCACTCTCTGGAGCTAGGAGCGATCAACTGTAGTGGCCTTAATGGTGCGTTGTAACATAGCTGCCGACTCATCCTTCTTTTAACTCTTTGTATTACACTATCATAGTTTTTACTCATCGGGACTTTTGTTCTTAAAAACATTACGAAAACAGAGTTTCGATATTCTTGGCCCCTTTTGCTTAGCCCCTTTCTATTTTCCTCCATGGGATCGAGCGTTGTGACCTATTGCTTAGCCTTAAGGTGCTAGGGCATTTTTCTACTGTTGGAGGCCATTTTTCATTTGTAAAGTGCTTTGCACCCCATGTCTTTTAAGTTCTTCTAGACAATGCACTAGCCTAATATCAAAGCCCCTCCCATCGAAGGTTTCCATTTGGGGAAATAACTTTGGAGTTGCGATATTCCCACTTCTCCGATATGCGACCTCCGATATGATTTCATCACTTCCACATGGCACCTCATGAGTGGTGACATGTGTCACCCAAATTTCCCCCATAGGACCTCTCAAAATGCCAAAATTGCTTGCCACGTCTCCTTTTGTACTGCCACAGCATGCTGACATCAGCTGCCACTATAGCTTTATCAGAACCAATCATACGCTGACACGTGTCTTTATTGGAGCCAATCATGTTGCCACATGTAGCTTATCAAAACCAATCATATGACGCCACATGTCTTGCTAGAGGAGAGAGGAAAGGGCCTGCCCACCTTTGGTTTTGCGATGAAATCATTTGTTAATTCTTTTCAACGTTTTCTGATGGTTTTTAATGCTATTAAAACTTTTACGATATCGCAAATTTTAAAAGGTTGTCACATGTTCAGAAGTTCTAATTCTCCGATCGTCCACCTTCTGATGTGTCGATCTCCTCCAAGCTCTGATGTTGCAACTGTCGATCCACTATCTTTGATTTATCGAACCTGTAATATGTGATGCGTCGATATGCCATGATGCTTTGATGTGTGATTGTCGATCCTCGATGTTGTTGGACCTCTGATATGTGATCTCTGATGTCAGACCTCTAATATTCCTTCTTTCCTAAGGCTTGAATCCTTGAAACTTCAGAAGACCATATCTTTTGATCCAGGAGCCCATTTGTGGACTTCTACATATCGTTGGAAAGATTGTTCAAAGAACTTTCAAATGGAGAGGGTTTGACTTAGACATTGAGTCCTTTTGAGGCTTGGAATATGACTACAAACTTCTCTGCTCATTTACACTTTGGACAGATGAAAACACATTTTGCAGCAAGTGACAACATGTGTCACGACGACCAAGTTGTAAAGCAAGGCAACATTCCATTGGCCATAAGTTCTCCGCTATTTTTTTTTGCTCCCCACCAATGTACATGAATTTGGTTCAAAGTTTTCATAATTGCTCAATGCGTTCATCCTTTTACATCATTGACTACTCAAGCTCCTGAAAACCTTGTCACTACTGGAGCTTTATGTCAACACAACAACCCAACAATCAAACCAAATTCTTGTGCTTCACCTGAAATAGAATCCGGTCCTCGTTTAGACCCTATTTGATTCATTTGATATTACCAACCTTGGTAGTTTTAACTGCAATGACAATGTCGTCTTTGAGTACTCCTTTGTAAACTTCACCAAAGCACCCAAAGTTGAGCACTTTGTCCCTTCCTAATCAACTGATCGTGGTAAGAGCTATTAATTGCAGTAATTTTTTTATCGTGGTTAATACATATATTTTTCCCTAAATGCTTACAACTCCCCAATCACATCAGTTCTAAAGAATTCCATGGATTTAATAGTGAGAGCCTCTGCAAGCGAAAAATAATCTAGGAAGGGGTTGTTCTTCATTGTGAGTAGTGGCGATTGTGGAGTTAAATGCTTATATAGCTTCATACTCCACCAGCTCGTTTCATTGCAGTAATTGTTCCTCCCATACCAAATTGTAAATCTGATCTTTGAAGCATTTGAATCAAAGTTTGAACTCTGAATTTTATTCTTGGATCCTTTCATAGCTCTTCAATAATAGTATCGGTTTTTGTAGTCGCTATAGAAGAGGTTACTGATTACTTGGTAAAAGAGGATTGCATCCAAAAATCTACAACTACTCTTCCTATGAAGATCAGAGCAATTGCCTCTGTTATTGGGAAGATTGCGATTGGGATCTATTTGTCTCTCACTTCTTTTAGGCCCCATATAAACACATTTTTTAATTAGTTGTTTGTGCTCTGGGTCCTTTTTCCATAAAGGTTTTTTAAAAGAAAGGTTTTTTTTTTTTGGCACACATATTCTTTAAAACAGGGATATTAATTCTTAAAATTTTCATGCATTTTTTTCTATGAAAATGATGCCCAGTGGAGAATAGCCATATATCCATTTGGTTGATGTATTTGGTATCTTGATGGCTGCTAGTTATGAAATCCTTGCTTGTTGGCTAGTGGTGCAAAGGTTGTTGAATTGATCTAATTTGTAGCATGCTTTGAAGTGAGAAGTTGTTGTTGTTGTTATCATCAACTTTGTTTTGTAGCAGTTTTTGTGGCTAGTGAAAACTTAAGAAATCAGGCTTGTCCTCCCAACCCTGCCCCCCCCCCCCCCCAATTTGTGTCTTGAATCCCACAAATAAGACACGATTCTCTAGGACACGTGTCTGATTCTCTTGTCCAGTGTGTCCTGGAGCCTGGGATTCTTGTGTCCAACATGTCCTAGAGTGTGTCTTGGAGTACACCCATCTATCATTGTTGAAGATTGCATATACAAAGTTTTCCTCTTCATTCATCATGTTGAAGAGGTTGAGGGAGGTCAAGACCACTCTTTGGGCCATAGTTATTTCATAGTTTTGGTCTTTTTGGAGAAAGACATATCAAACAACCTCAAAAAAAGTCAAGGACATAGTGTAGATAATGCTTGGCGAAAGAGGATAAATCTCACTATTAAGATCATGGAACCTATCATTACTTTGCTACGATTTACAGATACAAACCAACCCATCCTAAGAGAGGTTTATGAGGGATGGGATTCCATGATTGAGTCTGTGAGGATCATTATTTTACAGACTGAGTGCCCTGAGTATGAGACATCATCAAAGGTCTTCTTCACCACCATACAAGATATTCTTGTCAGCATATGGGATAAGAATTGCACACCTTTACATGGTTTGGTTCACTCATTGAACCCAAAATACTACAGCGATGAGTGGCTGAATGGTGCACCTTCCTATAGATTCTCTCCTGACATGGATGGTGAAATTTCACAAGGGAGGAAGGATGCATTGAGGTGGATATTTCAGGATAAAGCAATCCTTGATGAGGTGGAGGATGCCTTTGCAGAATTTTCCACCGACACTGAGCAATTTGCAGGCTATGATGTGATTAGAGACAGAGGGGTTAAAAATCCCTATTCTTGGTGGGAAACTCATGGGGCAACAAGCCCTCCTCTATAGCAATTAACCATGAGGCTCCTCTCTCAAGTGACTTCATCCTCTTTTTGCGAGAGGAATTAGAGTACATATGGGAATTTGTATAGTGTCAAGAAGAGCAGGCTTGAGCAGTCTAGGGCAGAGACAATGGTGTATGTGCACACCGACCTTCATCTTTTTTATAGGCAAAGGGATGAGTGGTTGAAGGGAAAGACAAAGATGTGGGATATCTTTCTTGATGATATGGGTTTTGAAATCAATATTGAGTTGGCATTAACCAACTTGGACCTTAATGACCCAATGCTAGAGCTTATCACTTTTGATGATGGTGATACTATTGAGGGGTCATCTTCCACACCAATAGATGCAAATATTACATTGGATATAGAGGAGAAGGATGCAACAGAGGAGTAGTGGTGACCATGAAAATGATGTTGATTTTTATGATGATGGTGATTATTCATGATTCATGAGCTACCTACTACCTTATCATTGTTTTGCATTAGCTATTTCTATTTGCCATTGGCATTACTACTACGAACTTCCTATGTAACATATTTTGATTATGATGACGTAATGAGAAGACTGCAGTTTCTTGTCTTTCTCCTATTGGATCATTGATGAATTTTTCACAATTGTTTTTGTATGCATAATATTACACTGTACAACTTACAAATTTTAAATTTTAAATTTTAAATTTACAAAGAATCTAAAATCTATGTCTGAATTTGTATCATGAATGAGAATTTGTGTAAGAAATATTTATTTAGTATTCATTTTTAATGTATTTATAATTTTTAATAAAATAATATATAACATGTCCTACGTGGCTTGTTCCGGGGGTTTGCGTGCCATGTCGAACACGTGAATTTTCGTGTCTTGCATGTCCCCTGTCCCCATGTCAGAGGATTTAGGTGAAAACATATTTTCCAACTTGTGTAATCAAGATGGGTAAAAGATTGCAGGAGCTTCGTGAGAAGAAAGCAGCAGATGAACTTCGTAAAGAGGTCATTCAATTGCAGTCATTTGTAACTCTATTGCAAGCAGAGAATGCAACTCTTAAGAATAGGTTGCAAACTTCAATCGTTGAAAAAAATCAACAAGGTTGAACATTTGGAATCAACCATGGGAGAATATTTCCAAATGCTTGAAAATGAATTTCAAGAGAAGATTGACCTCCTTGATGACTTGGAGGAGTAAGTTGAATCTTTTTCTGACTCAAAAACAGAAAATTGGAAGAAGCAGGTGGAAGAGAAAAATAATCAACATGTTATGAAGATTAATTGCTTAAAAGAAACAATGTTGGAACAATATCAACTCTTGAAATAAAAATATGATGCATTATCACAACAAATGATTGAGAAGGATGAGGTCATTCAAAAGCTGCAAGAGTCTAAGCATGAACTTGAATTGGAAGTTAGTCGTCTTTAGAAATTTGAGATGGAGACCATTGATGTTAAGGTGCCAAGCTCTCCTTCTTCCACACTTGATGTTGACTCATCACATTCCTTTGTCACACCCAATTTTGAAAACCATACTACTGGTATTGGGTCTTGATTGCTTAGAATAATGGGATACACCAGAGGAGGACTTGGGAAGAATGGACAAGGAATTGTTGCTCCTATTAACCCTATAGTGCAAACATCAAGAGCAAGTCTTAGATATGATCCTGTTGCTGCCTCATCGCCTACATCCAAATGTGAGGTGCTTGAAGAAAATACTCCTGTTAATTGTGATAAACATATTGATGACATGGTTGTTAATGTCATTCCAAAGGAAAATGTTGTGGCACCCAACTTTGAGTCTTAAAAAAACAAAAAATGAGCTATTTGCACATCCTCATCAAAAGAAATTACCCAAGAATCAGCATTCTTGGTCACATAGTAGTCATGCATTAATCGTTATAGAAGAGACATGAGAGAATGAAACATGGACCAATGTCGACCATCAATATTGTTTGTGGATGGGTCGATGGATGGCCATGGCATCATTTGAACCAATGCTTGCAAAATTCATATCGTCATGCTGCATCATTTGTTCGTTGTTGATTGCCATTGCTCCTTCATTTGTGTTTTAAGAGGAATTTTCTAACAATGGAGACTATTCATCCTTGCTCCTTACACAATTGTCTTTTGGGGGCCGGTAGTTAGATGGTGACAAATATTGTTGTCATTTCCTTATTGACAATTGTCATTTTTTGTGTTTGATCAGTGTGATGCTAACAACATTCAAACAACTTTAGGGGTGTTGTTGTACGGTGTTTGAGTTGAGTTTCCATATTTACATGCCTCATTGTTTGTTTGTTGGTTGATGGTATTGCTTCTATTTGCAACCCTTGACCTGGTTCTTTACTGACGCCTATTTTCTCTTAAGCTTTTTGGGAGAAGTTGACAGTGTTTCCCCCCTTGTGTCTCTGTGACATTTCCACTTCAGAGATCAACAGACCTCATTGAGGTTTCATGGCTCTCATCTTCAAAGTTTTGGTACTTAAAAATTTTGTACTTCTTGATTAGAGTAGGCCTATGTTCTTATCATTCAATGGATCATTATGGGATCTACAATTTCAGCTCCATGATAATTTGAGCACTGACATCTTTCTCTCTTTTGGGGGTGGGTGTGGGGGGAGAGTTTTTTCCCTACATGTTTTTCTCTCTTTATCCACTCATGAGAGCTTATACATGGGTACCTAATCAGGCCTTGTTGTCGGCACCCATTCTTTGTTTTCTTTTTTCTTTAATTACTCCCTATGTTTCACTTAAGGGGGGGTGTTAGAGTTGGCTTTTCCAACGCTTTATTTCCCTATGAACTAAGTATGGTGAGTTGTAAGCTCACATAGGGACTTGCATCTGTCTAGTTGTCATAGTTATCCTTAACTGACACATGGCCACCTCCATTGCTATATAACGGAGGCTTTCCATGTACATTAACATAATATTGTGAATAATATAATACTCTTACAATAAACCACACCATGTAGAAATTGGGGTAGGGACATATTTGGAAACACAGCAAATGCACAAATGGAAAATAAAAATCCATAGAAATAAAACTATAAGGATTAGAAATGATGAGAAAATGAGTATAACTCGTTTGTCCTTAATAATTAATTCATACCTGGATGCGAGTGTTCTTGAGGCGTAATTAAGGCGGGTTAACTCTCCGCCGGCAGCTGGCTTCACACTTGGTGAGCTGTGCACGGCTCCCACAACCTCAACGCAGTTGATATGAATGGGCTCAGGTACAGGTACATGATCGTTATGCATTCGACAATGAATGCGTGCCCTGTTCGAGACCCAGTGCAGGATGTTTTATACATGGCTCAGGTTCTGGTTTGGGTTATCGTTTTCATCGGGTCTCTCCATACCCATCTGCCTTCTTCTTCTCCGCATCCCTACTTTGCTCTGATAGTTGGAAGGCCTGTCTGGAGCCTGTTTTTCACCTGGTTCGCCCATACTTGGTCTTGTTTAACCCCTTTCTCAGGTATCCCTATCTTACTGATAATGGTGCGTCGCAGTGGTGTTTCTCGCCGTGGAGGCACTAGTGGCAGGCGTGGTAGCTTTCAGCCTACCCCCCAGAATATCACTCCATTAGCCACGGCTTCCCCGACCTCTGTTCATCGCTGTCCCATTCCGCACAACTCCTTTCAGACGACCCGATTCAAATTTCATAGTCGGCTTAATAGACCAATTATCTCAGCCAGCATTACAGTTATTTTGGCTGAGCAAGAGGATAAGCCCAGTAGCTTCGTCCAAACCTCTCCGTCGCAATCCCAGAATTACAGTGTGTTTCAGGAAGACTTGGCTGGAACGGTTTACAAAGGGGATGATATGCAGGAAGCGGGGATGTCGCCAGTTGATTCTGCTCAGCGCAATTCGCCTTCGACCGAGCCGGCGCACCCCTCTGGTAGCAATCTGATTTTGGTAGCTCCTCCAGGTGGCGGCAACGTAGGAGATAGGGACAATGCGACTGACATGTGGATGGGCTCTCCTCGCCAGATGGATAAGGATGCTCCGGACTCTCTGCATCATGTTTGATTGCCTTGGTACCGTGCATTCTGTAGGCATTTTCCCTTCCGATCTATATATCATTTTGTTATGCGTTTCTGGTTCATGTCAATCAGGTTCTGTGTCGTGTCCTGGCTGGATTTCACTATCAGCCATTATAGTTCTCTGTTGTGCATCAGGTCATGGCTCAAAAAGCCATTGTTTTTTATTAAATTTTGTATCTGGGTATCTGATTATCAGGGCTATTCGTAAAGCCATAGTACTGGACTATTTTGTAATGAGGTTCACCTCTTCAATTCACACTATTGTCTGTAAGGGATCCGAAAAACATGTTCATGAGTTTTCTCAACCCTGGGAGTGTTCCTACAAGGGTCTATGTCTCTCAAGGTCTCAAGTTGCTGGATGGCTTTAGCCTCCTCTGAGGTTTTAACCTCTTTGTAAATATTTTTCTCTTTTTTAATAGATATAGGCCTTTACATAGAAAAAAATAAAATAAATAAATAAATAAATAAATAAATAAATCATTGTCATGTTCTTTATATTATGGAATGAAAATGATTAAAATAAGATTGTATAATTACTTGGGAAAGATTTCACTTTAAGGTGTTGTCTTGTCTTTTCTTTAGCATAGTTAGATAACATTATTTAAAAGTATTTGTGGTATCTCTTCCTCTTTTAAAATGATGATGTATATAACTACTGAAAGAGATAAGTGTTTAAAGAAAAAAAAATCACATGATAAAATAGATGTAAATGTAAACTTCTATTGTATTTTTATTGAAAAAAATAACAAATAAAAGAGGTAACTCCATAACCCTATTTATTTCATTAATATTTTTAAATTTGCAAGAAAAATTATTAGATAAAATATTATATAAGGGATAACTCCACATCAAAAACATTATACAACTTTTTCTTTGATTTTATTTGGAAAAAGTATTAATAAATGACTCAAAAAGGAAAAGGGAATGTCTCCCACGATATATTTTATCATAATTAAAATGAATTTTTGGTGTATGAGCTCATATTATGTTAGCAACTAGAGATAACATAAAGCTAGATAATATATGGCCCAAATCTATAATTCTATTATATTTAGACATGGATTTGAGGCATTTCTAAGAATTGAAACATTGAAAGTAGAATATATATATATATATATATAATATATAGTATATATATATATATATATGCAAGAGAGTTCATAGGGTGTTTCAACACAAAATAATAAATATGTTGTATCTCGATTGTATCATCTAACTAGGACATTGATAATCATTACATTGTAATAAAATCAAGTAAATGGCCAAAAAAATTATAAATGATTTCTAATTTGATTAAGGAAAATAAGTAGACCATTATTCTATGTTATATGATAAATTTAATTCCATTAAAATTTAACCACAAAATATCAATATTTCTTTTAATCATGTATTTTAGTTAAGTAATTATAGATCATACAAATTATTGCTTATATACTATATATAAATTAATAAATTAACATGTTTATAGTTTTCTCAATTGAGAAATTGCTTATATACTATATATAAATTAATAAATTAACATGTTTATAGTTTTCTCAATTTGAGGAAATTTAGTTAAAGATATAGAATTTTGATTATACCTATAACTATCATTAAAAATGGTTACTCTAACCATATACCAAAAATATTCATGATTGGTGATGTTTTTGTGTGAGACAAAAAGATGATAGTAAAATAAAAGTTGAAGATAAATATAGTTTTTTTAAATAAATTATGTTTTATGGTTAAAAAAATATATTAAATATTTATTACGATAAAAATTTTAATTAACTGCTTTGAAAATAGTAATGATTTAGTGCTTTTATGAAAGACATATTTAATGATAAAAACATTATTCAGAGAGTTTTTAAGATCTTTTTCTAAATTATAATTTTTTTAAGGTAAAATCTTAATTTATAAAGGAAATTATATTATATTTTAAGTAATCTTATTTATCTAATAAACGTTATTGGTAATAAAACAAAAAGAATATTATTGGTCCATTTTCCATCGTCCTGGGTGTATCTAGCTCAAAAAAATGAATGGTAACACACATAGGAGGGGAGGCAAGGCGAAATTTACTGATGGTTGTTGGTTGAAGTAATAACGTGGGTCTCCCATTGGTTTGGTGATGGGCAGGAAGAAAATGCGCTCTGCGGATTCGAAATATATGCAAACAAGCCCCTGAAAATCCAACGAGCTGGATGTGTGGACGTGTTTCAGAATAGTTTGGGTCCTAGAATCTGTTATTTTAATGATTTTCCTGGGATTTGAAGCGAATTAGAAGGTCTCTTTTGCTAATGTTTCGTCCTATCACAGGAAGCCACGGAGCTTACAATGGGAGATTGAATCCGTCAACTAACAATCTTAGAACCACTTGGTTGAGTTGACAGGCAGTTTCCAGCCAATGTTTGATGCTCTCTCGGAGAACCTTCCAATTTACCTTTAGCATATCATGCTGCTCCTCCATTTTAGGTACACACCCGGGCTTACATATCAGATACTTCGCCAACCATTTCCAATTTCATCTCTCTATAAAATAGTTGTGTAGTAACACATCAACAGAGCCAATGTCTGTCGTTACTTCGTGTTCTTCCTGTATGAATTGGGGGGGACAGAGTCATTTGCTGAATTGCCATTGAAATATATTGTGTTCTGTTCTGTCTCTCTCTACATATAGAATTGAAGAATCGAAGTAAAATAAGCACAATGGATTCAGATGATAGCCACTCACCAAGTTTGAAGAGGACAAAGTTCATGGTTTCATCATATGAAGAAGAGCAGGTAATTCTATAAAACATCCTTCTGTAATTTCTAGTCAGAGAGATTTTGGTAGATTACTTCTTAGAATCAATCCATGGCTATGGGGTGTATGTGGGTGTCCCTCTTTTTGGATAATTTTATATTGGGTCTGTATTCATTGTTTTACCTGTTGTAGCAGCAATGGAGTCATGAAGAAAATACTGTTTCCACTGGCCATTCTCTGAATCCAATCGGTGAGCTTAGTCCATTGGGCTTAAAGTTGAAGAAGACTCCATCATTGATCGAACTTATCCAGTTCAGTCTAAGTGAAATTAATAATAAGCCTGCCAGTTCAGGACGTGTGGATGAGAATACAGATCAGGAAGCAGCTGGGATAACAGAGGTTGCAGACTCTAGAATAGGTCAGAATTCTAGTGCTCAGGACAAGAGGAAGGCAACTAACTTCTCAGCCTTGCTTCTGAGAATTGGAACGTGGGAGGTGAGTGTTTAGGAGCCTAATCACATTGGATTTTTCAAGTCAATTTGAAAGTAATTGTAGGGTGAAATAGAATGAAGGTCTAGAAGGCTAGATTCTAGTGCAATAAACACAGAATCCCACAGGACTTTATTTGTCTTTTCTGCATTATCGTAAAGAACATCTGGTGCACCTGATCCCACAAAATCTGATAAAATTTTCATGCGGTCATGAACTGCGGAGTGCACATTATCTTTTAAATTGTATTGTTTGTAGTGGTGATCTGTGTTTGAGCCAAAAATTAAGCAGAGACAGAATTCTGTCCAGAACCATGAAGTGGCAGTTATGGGCATGTTGGAACCATGAAATGCCATGGTTCCAACTTTCCTATACTGTGAAAAGTCATTGCTCCAACCTACCTATATTGTCATTTCATTGTTCCAGGCAGAGTTTTGTTGTCATGGTTCCAGACTGCCATAACTGTCACTTCATGGTTCCGGCCAGATTTTTGTATTTTGCTTAATGAAAAACTGTGTTTGATGTCTGTACGTTCATCAGTTGCTCAGCATGTTTTTGTTTGTTGGCAGCGTGTTTCAAGATATGAAGGTGACTTGGTGGTAAAATGCTACTTTGCAAAGCGAAAGCTTGTCTGGGAAGTACTGGAAGGTGGCCTGAAAAGTAAGATGGAAATACAGTGGTCAGATATCACAGCTCTCAGGGGAAACTATCCAAAGAATGCTCCAGGCACCTTAGAGATTCAGGTAACTAAAGCATCAATTCAAGTTGCATTATCGATATCCAGAAAGACCTGATAGACATGAAACTAGAGTTGAGGTTCTGGATTTCAACAATGTTTTAAGTCGTTCTCCTTGTATGTGAGTTAGATCTCCAGGCCTCCATTGTTCTATAGGGAATCTAATCCCCAGCCAAGAAAACACACTCTGTGGCAGGCGACTTCTGATTTTACAGGAGGACAAGCAACTATACATAAGTAAGTCGATCCAAGAGCTGTATTTCAGTTTTAACTAAGAAAAATTCAGCCTAGCTGCCATTAAAACTGAGATTTTTCTTTCCAAGTCAGTTTAGCACAAGTGCGGTCATGGAATGAGCATGGCCATTCAATTATCGATACTAAAATAAAATGCATGAACATATTTCCGTCTTTTTCTTGATAGAAATTGTATATTCTTAAATTAATGCTGTATCCTCAGGCGAGCACCATAGGAGTTTCAATGAAGAGCTTCTGTAAGTCTCATGCCATATCAGGTGCCAAACTAACAAATCTAATTTATTTGTGTCTATGGCAGGAGACATTTCTTGAAATTTTCTAAAGGAATTCTTGACAGGCATTATGAGAAGCTCATTCAGTCCGATTCCCGTTTGAATATACTAAGCAAGAGTGCTTTTGCAGTCACTGATCCTCCATACTTTGATTCAAGAACTCCAGCATTGAAAGATCAGACAGAACAGAGTTATTTCAGGTTACCAGAGAACAGGTCTCGTATATCATCACATTATGGTTACTTGACTGGCGTTTATGACTTGCCCTCTTTATCGGCTTTCTCCAATAGACTGCAAGCCATGGTTCCAACACTAGTGCCTGAATTTGAACACTTTAATCCAGAGGAGATACTTAATTCCAGTAACTCAGTTTCGACGAGTGAAGACAGTTCATGGTCATCAAAAGGAAACAAGCTTGAAGAAATTGCAGAGTATTTACTTAATGATTCTCTCATATCATCTGAACACTTCAACATTGATAGAGTTAATTCCATGTGTTCATCTTTTCAACAAAATGTGAACAATGGGCCAATGGAAGGGATTCGGTTTACATGACCGTCCTCCATTTGGAAGAGATACGGCTTAGATGACCATCCTCGATTAGGTCACTATAATTTTTGGATCTAGAAGTCACCATTTCAATTTTTTAGTCAAGAATTTTGCAAGAGCTTCATATCCCTTTAAATAGGGATTGGTGGCTTTACCACTATAGCTCAAATTCAAATAACATATTTGAAAACATAACGATAAAATAGCTCTCACATGCTAAAGTCTATACACCTCAAAGAAAAAAGAGTACTACTGTAAAAGCTGCTGCCACTTCCACGCAATTGGGTGCAAGAACTCCCACATGCTTAAGTCTATATACTTCAAATAATAGAAAGGGCATTATTGGAAACGCTGCTGTCACTTTTACAGAAGCGGGTGTATGTACGTTTTCATTGAAGTCTATATACCTCGCTGCTGTCACTTTTACAGAAGTGGGTGGATGTACATTTTCATTGAAGTCTATATACCTCGAAGAAGAAAGGGTATTAATGGAAAAGCTGCTGCCAATTCTATACAATTTGGTGTATGCACATTTTCATTGTCTGTTTTTCCTGTTCAGTTTTAAACTTTAGGCCTTTTCTCTTCTATTTTTTTATTCTTTCTATGGCTCCTTGTATCATATCAAAGCAAATATGATAAGAAGTGATCTGAGAGCTGTAATGTCTGTAGATCAATATCTAAATGCTAAAAAAATCTCTACAAAAATTTAATTTATTGTAATTTATGCAAAGCGCAAGTAAAAGATGATCATTTTGACAATGAAGTTTGACCAAAGGATATTGCAATAATAATGACGGGGAAGGCCTGATATATCTATGAAAGTAGCCTCACCTATAAAAACCTATAAAAGGTTCTCTGTTCTTGCATATTTATTAAAACAGGCCTCACCTATAAAAGGTTACCATTTCTTGCAAGACACCATCCTGGTTTCCATAAGCAAGTCCCTTTTAGGATCTCCCTTTTTCAAATTTTATTGTCATTGGTCCATCTCAGAATAAATCAAGGTCTAGTTAATATGTGGGTGCTGACCTTTCAAGCCCCTGTAAGAACTGGATGCTTAATCAACACGGAGATACATTTGAACTCCGAGATTCACCATCTTTAGGCACCTCAGTTGAAGGTGGTTTGTGTTTATTTGCAAGTTGGATTCTGGAGCAAGTACTATTTATACTGCTTATTCATGAAGTGCAGTCTTTTCTCATCATGCTCTCAACCCATTCAATCAGTGACGCCACGAAACATCAATACCATCAACGAATCCCAAGAGAAAATTATGATGCAGAGAATAGTTTGCAATGATAAAAGGGTGGAGCAGTATGATTTAGCAAATATTTTGCAAGCAAAAAAATGGGTGGAGCAGAAATGAAACTCCTGGGAGGTCTTCCCATACAAGAACGCTAGAAATCGAATCTGATAGAAAACATTTGGGGAGAATTTAAGTAAATATCAATTTTAAATTATCTACCTATTTAGATGGCCGAGCCCAATATTTTGATCACACATTTTATATATATTGCATATTTGTCAATTAAAACTAAAAAAAGGTAAAAGCTCATTTAACCCCGACCTCACAGTATTACCCCACAAATTCGCCACAGATTTCATTGACTATTTCCCATTCTCATGGTTTTGCTGAAATTCAGGATCAAGGTCCGATTCCTCGACTATTTCTCAGAGCTACTATCTAGAATCTAGATTCGTCTTAAAAATTCGTCAGGACTTATGCCTTATCCTGGGCCGGGCATTGAGGGTTTTTATAAGAGGAGATTTCAACAATCAACATCACAGGGATATGGTTATAGGGCATGCCAAAAACGATTTTTACTGGAATTTGCTCAGCTGGAATTTCCAGGTATGCAAATTTTGGAATATTATAGCAGAATTTTATGTTTTACTGGGGATTTGTTGTGGGTACCTGATAACAATGGATTTACGCACGAGCCCTGACATTTGCCAGCTGAAAATCCCAAAATCTATTTCCACCTCGAAGGATATCGCGTTGCTTTTCACCAACATTAAGATCCGAACATACTTACGCCCTACCGTGTTTCTATTTGCTGTGGTGCTTTGTTTCACTGTTTCGATTTCATGAGGTACTTTGTTTAAAGAAAAAGAAGCGCCAGCCGGCGTGAGACTGCATTCATAGTTTTGAGGCCTTTTCGATAGAGGCATTTGTTCTTAATTTTTAATTCTGTTTTAGGACGAAGCTCACATGTTAAATCTGTGTTCTTTGGGTTTAAAACGATTTAGTGAATTAAATTCTGGCTAGATTATTTTATTTTAAATATAATTTAACTAGCAATTGCACTGGATGTTGTAAATGAAACGTTGTAAGGTGGTAGCATAGGTAAGAGTAGCAGAGAAGAAAGAAGATGTGATATGTTATGCAATGACATATTAAGTTCGTGCTATGGCCCTTTATTCATTAGAGTAAAGCACTTGGATAAAGCAATTCAGTATCACATAGTGACAAGTGCTTAATAGACCTCGACAATGTTGCAGGTCATAAAATTATATTTCAAGCAAGCAACCCATAAAAGAATATTTCATTTACAGGGACCTTGACCTCTTTGTCATCTTCTGCAAGGTTCGGGAGTTGTGATGTCCAACTTAGAGTGAACTTAACTCATGTTATATTTTCTTCATTTCTTCCAGTCCCCTCAACAAGTTTTGTTCAGTGTGGTTTTAGAGTGTCTGCAAAGTGGAAGAATGCATTTATTGAGCAGAGAATACAAAAATATTTTCTTGTTGTCACAGAAGATACCTCTTTAGTAAGCAGTTTCTCTTAAATGTCAATCTGTAGGTTTCTAAGGATTGTATCTTTGAAACAAATACATCCCAACCATCGTTGTTTAACAGCACAGTACACTCTTAAATCAAGGGTCACCCCTTTGTTTATGATCGCTTTTTTTAATTTTCAAATAATATTTGTTTTCATCTTAACAAAATAGAATAAAGGTCATGTTTTGAAGTTTAAATTATTTCCTATTTGCTTCTTTTGGGAACCCATATTCACTTAAAGTCAGTAATTCTCTTATGAAATGTCTATGTGAAATCATAGAAATTGATCCTCATAAATGTCTTAGGAATCTAGTATTCCATTTTTTCCCTATTCCATTTGTCATGTACCTTTTGTAGATTTTTTAAACAAATACATCCCAACCCATCATTGTTTAACAACACGGTACACTTCTAACTCATGTGTTATCCTTGCCTGGTATCAGATAGTTTGTTTATGGTCGTTTCCAAAAATTTTCAAATAATTTTTGTTTCCATCTAAACCATATAGAATAAAGGTCATGTTCTGAAGTTTAATTGTTTCTTATTTGCTTCTTTGGAGAACCCAGATTCAATTAAAGTCAATCATTCTCCTATGAGAAGTCTGTGCAAACCATAGAAATTGATTCTCACGGTTGTCTCAAGCTAAATATAGGCTTCTTCCTAATGAATTTTATGCAAGAGCCCTTTTATAAGAGCAGAGTAGGTTTTCATGCCAGGATACACATCGTTCAAAAATATATGCTTCCATGCTCCAAGAGCCATGTTGAGACCTGATTACAACATTTTAAGAGTAAAATCAAGACTTGATAATTCAATGCAAAGACGAGAATGGAAAGCTAACAAACATTGAATTCAAATTATTCAACAAACATATATATACATAGTGAAGCATCTGTAAGTTAATTTTGATCATGAATGGATTTCTTTATGGCCAAAATAATAAACTCCACATTGCATATAAAATTAAAAGAACCCCATTGTTGCTTGAAATATTAAGATTAATATATGTGAAGTTTGGACCTCATCCTCACTGATAAAATTGACTAGAGTTGACCAAAACCTTAATAAAAGCCCAAGCTTTGTAAATTCTCCTCAAATCAAATTCTTCGACAAAGAATAATTGCTTTACAAGTTTCCTAACTTCGCTTCAAAACTTCCATTTTTAAGAAAGAAGAACTTGCTTTCCAAGCTTTCCAATTTCCCTTCAAAAACAGGGATTTCAAGATTATGAATTCTTATGGTAATCATAATATATCACACAACTTAAATGGGTGTCTTATGTTATTTATGCATTTACCATTCACAATAATGTAAACCAACAACTATTTCCAAGGCAAGCATGTACCATCCATGATCATGTAAATTATCAATGGTTTCAAGGTCACTTCCCCATAAAGACATATTATACTCTATTTGGCAACCTAAATTTTCCTTTGATGCTATATCCATTAGGGCTATCCCACATTCTTCCTTTGGAAGAATGAAAAAACTCCATGGGACCATGAAAATCCCTCGCCACTTCCAAATTTAACTCCAAACTTAAACCATAAATGTTGTCTTAAACAATTTATCTAACTTCTTGAAACAATGAAAATGGAAAAATCAGCAGTGAACATGACTAGGTTGAATAATCTTACTCACTCTTCAAGATGTCAATCCACACCTTCGGAAGATAAATATTATCATAAAAAAGAATGCTCGAATATCTAATAAGGTCCCCTATCGATCCTTTTCCATTGGCACCAACCAATCGAGAATATCCTCATCTCCTAAGATTCAGAAATTGGGTTTATGGTTAATGCATGAAGCATCAGAGAAATTATCAAGGTATTCCATGGTTCCTTCAACTGATTCAGAGTGATATAGATCAAAGGAAGGGACCTATTTTTTGAAATAATTATAACATTATTCATCTCACCCCCTCTAGCCATGATCAGACCCTAAATTTTAACTATTAGCATCATCTAGTAAGCATCCCATGGAAATTGTTGCTAACATGTTATGAAACCAGCTCACAAAAAGATAGAAAAGATAGTTGAACGCCTTACAATTCAGCCTCTTCAAGGGGGAAACCTCCTTTACATTACACAAAATGAATAATTATTGAATGATACAAATGAAAAGACCTCCTTTCTATATGTAGGAGTCTAAGGGGTCATAATATAATCAAAGCCAACATAACAATAATAATGTAAGGGCACAATAATAACAATAGTGGGCTTCTATGGGGCACAATAGTAACAATATGGGCACTACATGGGTACATCAATATAATAGGGGGTTGTACTAATAATAATAAGGGGTTACACTAGTAGTATAGGGGCCTTACATGCCCCTCTCCTTCAAAAAGTGTTGTCCTCAACGCTTGAGTAGTTCCTGATGCTTCTGTATAAACTTCTTTTCCTCCGATGTGGAATCTTCAGCGGGTAGGTTCTTCCACTTGATGAGATACTCTGAAATTGATTGATTTCGTAGTTGTCGGGTTCTTGTTTCTGTGA
>APFE031137371.1:108906-121084 GCA_000404065.3 Pinus taeda
TCGATGTGATCTTTCACTTCTTGAACATTTTTCTTCTTGATATGTCCTTTTATCTTAATAGTTTGAGGAGTGGTAATTTCGACCAATGAATTACAAGATATGGTTGGATTCATTTCTTCTTTCTCGATGTGATCTTTCACTTCTTGCACCATTTTCTTCTTGATATGTCCTTCTATCTTGAGAGTTTGAGGAGTGGTAATTCTTGCCAATACTTTACAAGTTATGGTTTGATTCATTTCTTCTTTCTCTGGGGTTGGGACCTAGCATATATCCTCTTCTTTTGATGTTTCTTGATCATTTTCTTCCTCCTCTTCATACTCTATGTAAAATAATTTATTATCAGCACACTTATGACCTTTACTGCATTTGCTATCACAATTGTGACAAAGCCCTTTTTCTCTTTTTTCTTCCAATCGTTGTGGTGTAACCCTTGTAGGTTGTGGAAGGCTAGGAGAGACAACACTTCCATCTTTATAGTTGTGAGGGGTAGACTTCCTTGTCGCCATAATTTTACTTTCCACTATGTAACAAATCCCTTTTACTCTTTCCAATTGTTATGGTGTTGCTCTAAAGAAGATGTTGCTCTTTGTATCCTCATAATGTGCTATCATTTCCTCCATGAAAATTGACCACGTAACAAGTTTTTTATGAGAACAAAGCCCTTTATACCATAAAAATTGATCTAGTTCTAAGGAGCAATGGCAATAAATACATTTGTAACAGTGGTACACCATGTAGATCAAAATATTGCTCCATATGAAGTATCCAATTTATCGGATCCTTGCCATCAAACTTCCTCATATCACCTTTTCTTGATTTTAGGAGCTCGATCTTGAAATGACTATAACTCTGTAATTTCAGTTCTTCCAGTTCTGAAATTGCGACCTGCAGTAGTCTTCTCTGTCCTCTTTCCAATGCCACCAGTCTGATCGAATTTAGATTATTCAAGGCAGAGTTATGCACAATATCCCAAGATGTCCTGATTATAAACCTTTCCAGAAGAGCGAACTTGTAAGAAGTTCCACGTGTCAATGTTTTGACCTTAGTATCTAAAAAATATACACAAGAAACCACAGTCCATCATCTTTCTATAAATTCTTGCGAAATTTCAATCTGATGCTCAAAACAAAATTTAGGACGATTTTCCCCAGGTCACCTGTTTGGAATGAAATTTGGGAGTCTACAAAAAGGCCAAATTCCTCAGATCATATCTCTGCAAATATAGCATGAAACGCTCTGAAATCGGACTCAAGGTTCATAATAATTTCTTATCAAATGGGTTTTTTTTTCGCTTCTGAAACATCACAAAAAAAAAAAAAAAAAGTTATAGCGAAAATTCCACGATGACCTATTTCGGAGCAGCGAAACCCTAGAATCCAAAGCTCTGATACCAAATGTTATTGAAACTAGCTCACAAAAAGATAGAAAGATAGTTGAACACTTAGAACTTAGCCTCTTTGAGGGGCAACCTCCTTTACATTACACACGAAATGAATAATTCTTGGATGATACAAATGAAAAGACCCTCCTTTTCTATATATAGGAGTCTAAGGGTCCATAATATAATCAGAGCCGACATAACAATAATAATGTAATGGCACAATAATAACAATAGTGGGCTTCTATGGGGCACAATAGTAACAATATGGGCATTACATGGGTACATCAATATAATAAGGGGGTTGTACTAATAACAATAAGGCATTACACTAGTAGTATAGGGGCGTAATATAACACAGACAAGTAAAGGGATCTATGATAGCTTTGGCGAATTGTCTTGTGCAAATACATTTTAGTAACATTGATAGTAACAATTTTTGAGGCAAGAAAATGTTGATAGTAACTATTTGAGAGGCATTAAAAAATAAAAATTTCATCAAGAATGTTTGATACAAAGTCCCTATCAACGTTTTCCCATGTAGCCACCATTGTGAGTAGAATGAATCTCCCTTGTATATATTCAACTTGTTTTGGCTAGACAAATTTCAATGCTATCATCTAAAGTCATAATTCCATTTATTTAGCCATGATTTTTTATGCTACTAACAACAGTGTGATAGGGTGCCATCCACTGATTGTGTGTTTTGTTGATGATTTACTGGTTAATTTAATAAACCCCTCATTTTTTGAATACCCCATCTTATTGCTCTGAAATACCTCATGACCCATCATCTAGAAATCATTTTCAATTTTATGCTACACAATCTATAAGTCAAACCACACCATCCACCCTTGGTGATTTGATCATTCTTCCTCTTGGTGAGAGCCATATTTATCCGGAGATGTCCTACTTTAAATTATAGTTCTCCAATTTTCGTATCTTGGTAGTGACCACTTTCTTGCATGCCTTGTTGTCAAAACTTGTTCCAAAGCAAGATAGGGAAAAAATACTTTGAAGTGTAAAATTATTCTTTTTGTGTAGGAAGTCAAAAATGAAATTTGAAAATCTCACTCCTTCTAATAGATGGTCTATAATATGTGGTGGAATAACTTAGGAAAAGTTCAATGTCTTTATGCGACATTGTATATCGAAGTTATCTTGATTTCAGGACCATCTTTCTCTAGCGGTGATCTACACTAAATAATTGAAGGAATAATGCCTATAATGATTTCGGCTCTGCCAGCTTTTTGTCCTGTGTTGGACCTGTTTGTTCCAGCTTTCCTACCTGTTTGTCATTGTTTGTTTGTCAACCTTGAGTATCCAGTTGGTCCAACGCCAGATACAGAGGCATAGCCAGCAAAAGCAAAGGTATAAAGGCAGAGCTTCCTTTACCCCAGGTAAACTAAAGTAATGTTGGGTTCTACCATAGTAACACCAACGTTAGCTAAGTCCTGAATCACCAAGATGGGATTATAGCTCGATATTCCTTAGCATAGATAATTGTTGTTTTAAGTCACCATCCCAAGTCTGAAGTGCTTCATTATCACACTCAATTTTCATAAATCTTATCTCTTCAACCCGATCTCACAGACCACATATTCCTTACACCACCTTGTCCTCACAATCAATTTGACCCATTGTCTTAAGAACTTTACCATTATTCTTATAGTAGCCTCCCACCATTGAGTTTATGCTACCTCGGTCCTTAAGTTTACGAACCAAATTCTAAACCATAGCAATGTACATTCTTCAATTGTTTGATTAAATATGTGATACCTTAAATTTGAAAGGAAGGGTAGATTCTGATTTCTGGTAGTGTCCTGATGAGGTGCTCAGTATTTAGCTCAAAAATCAAGTTCTTGTAATCATCCAAAACCTGAAAAACCATGTTCGTCTCAACAAAACAATCCCAACGCAACTCGTTTCACTCAAAACGAAGTTTGTATGAGGAAGATATTGCGTTCTGTCCACTTTGTCAAACAGAGGGAACTTTTGCAAAAAAAAAGTTACAGTCACTGCACAGTCAACAGTCTGTACTGCTAATGTGGCAGGTCACTAGGCAGGTCACTGGGCAGGTCAACAGCCTATCATGTTTTTCCAAGTGGTGCATTTCTATTGGTTTGCATGTTGGTGATTTGGTTCGTTTTGATTGGTCGGAGGTGGACCAATGAGGAGGGGATAGGTGGCAAGCCCAGAGGCCGCCACTTGTCCCTTCCCAAAGGTCAAGCTATTGGCACACAGTGTAGAAAAATAATGGGTAGGTCGGCAGAGTCAAACTGCAACCTCGCTTGTATAAACCACATGATATATCGTTCTACCACCATGTTGTTTCTTCATATATAATGGATCAAAGTTGTATTCATGGTGTTGATTGTTGGCAGTTGGGGGAAAGAGGGAGCTAGCCCACGAGCCAACCCCCTCCCATGTGACCAGTTACGCAGGAACCGGAGGCTACTCAAACCTTAACCGCAATATTAACGTTGGCAATTACTGCCCATGTGACCTCTTCCACCAAGACTGCCAGGCTAATGATTTATCCATTTAATGTGTCGGATTAAGCGCTAATACTATTTAACGATAATTAATCTAGTTTAACCATAATTAATACAGGTTTATCGCTAATAAACTACAGTTAAGATGGCGGTGTTTTCGGAAGTCCCCCCAAATTCGGCGGTAACTCCAAACTTAGTGGAGTTAACTGGAGTCCCCCCTGTTTTAATGGAGGTTTACTAGGAGAAATAGTGTTTGCCATAACTTTTGCATAATTCAACCAAATTGGGATCAAGAAAAGGTGTTCCTAGATGATTTTGATGTTATGAGCACATTGAAGTAGGTTTCAGGAGCAGTAGAACATTGTAAAACAACATTTTTTCCATTTTGAGCTAACACAGAGGCCCAAGCCATGGAAGTTGGACCAAGGATACGTAGCCCAGGAGGGGTGAACTCCTTCATCAAAACATTGTGTTAAGTGTTCATTTTGATGGTTTGTTGTACATTTGATTGTTGTTGTTTAGCACTTTACTTTTATGCTATTTTTCTCATGAACTTAACATAAAACTTGACAAAATTTGCAAGTTTTCATTCATAAACACCATAAGGGAACCTATGCACATGAAGCAAAAGATAACCATCTTTTTATAAATCTAAAGTTTAAATTAGCACAACAAACTAAGATTCAACAACAGATCAAGTTGTTATGAGAGCAAAGGTTATTTTCTTGATTGCTTGAGTTTTGTGCAAGTAGGGTTTTAATGGTTGCATATTTGTGATGCTTACAAGGTTAAACTTGTAGAGAGGAGAAGCGAAACTATTGGTTGCAACTCCTAAGGTAATGCCCAGAAGAAGGAGAGCCACAATATCCACCCAAAGTTCCAATCCCAACTGCACTTGAAACACCTCAAGTCTTACCTTCAATTGAGAGTAAGGAGGTACAAGCAGTACCAGAAGCTGAGCTTGAATCCAAATCCATCATGTCTGGATCAGGAGAGATTGTAGGTCTTTTGGAAGAGGAAGCATTCAAGAAATATTTTTATGACTTAAATAACATGGTTAGATTCCTCTATGAAGAGAATAATATTGGAATCGTTAGAGAGAGTTCTAAGCCCCCACATGGAGAGGGAAGCTCAAGAGATAAAAAAAATCATGCAAAGAAGGATTCAAAGGGTAATGGAGGAAATCCTCCATCTCCACCATATTTATCTTCCTCATCATCTTCATCATCCTCATCATCTCAAACAACATAATCTTCCAATTCCACCACAAAAACTATTCATACTCATTTAAAAACCCCAAAGGAAAAAAATCCCTTACTGAAATTGGACATTAAGTTTGAAATTCCCCTGTAAAATGGTGAGGTCAATGCTAAAAGGTTAGACAATTGAAGGTTTATTTCAGAATTCAAAACCTTCATGAAGATGACATAAAAATTCAGTTGGCTTCATTAAGGCTAGAAGGAGCAACATTAGTTTGGTGGGAAGCAAAGGCTCAAGAGGAAATGCGAATTCATGGTAAGATATCCATGTATTGGGTTGAATTTGTTTCCGCGATTAAAATATAGTTTTATCCTTTAGCCTATATGCAAAAAGCCATTATGAGTTGGAAAAATTTTAGGCAACTCAAGGGCCAAACAATTCAAGATGATACCCAAGAGTTTAGGAAGAGGGCTTTGTTGTTAGGAGTAAACTTGAATTCCCAAGATACACTATTGAAATATATTAGGGGTTTACATTCCTACTTAAAACATACTATCCTTATATTCAATCCAAGCAATTTAGATGAGGTATGTGTGAAAGCCATGCACCTTGAAGGAAGAGGAAATAACATTCAAGAAACGGTAGTAAGAAGAAGCCATTCAAGGGTAAGGAGAAAGAGAACGGTGGAAAATGGAAAGGAAAGAAGAATGAAAGCATGAATAAAGAAGGGGAGAAAATTGTATGCCAACATTGTTCCAAAGCGAGGCATGATGAAACCCATTGCTGGAAATTACATCCCAAACTAAGGACTAAGAAACCAAACAATAAAGGAAAACAAAAGACGACCGCTACCACACAACATGATCTTGGATTAGATTCTAGTGACGAAACTAGGATTTTAGACATGGTCACAAAAGGAAAAGAAGCTATTGCAAGCACTAGTTCCTCACATAGTCACAACAACACTCCAAATGAAGAATCAAGGATAGAGTTGTTCCATGTAAGGGTAATTTCAAATCATACAAAGATTGATGCATTATTTGATATTGGGTCATAATCAAACTTAATTTCAAAAGACTTGGTCAAAAAGCTTAACCTTGAAATTGTACCTCATCATAAGCCATATCCCTTGGGTTGGATAGTCAATAATGCAAATTTACAGGTTATAAGGAAATGCTTATTTAGGTTTTCCATTACTGAAAAATTCATGGATGAAGTTGAGTTAGATGTAGTTCCACTTGACATCTTAGGAATGATTTTGGGAAGTCCATATTTGTATGATAGGAAAGCAGTATTTTATCTCCATGAGAATAAATAATTATTGCTCAAGGATTGAGTGGAGTATATTGTTAGAGCCCATCACAAAAAGTTAAATATTTCTTTGGTTAATGTAGGGTAGATGAAGAGACTAGTAAATGCAAGTAAAAGTTTTGTGCTTCTCATGATCAAGAAAAACAAATGATAATTATTATGAATCTTTAGAAGGTTGTGATAATAAGTTAAAATCTGATTTGTTTGATGTGGTAAGCAAGCATCGCGAGATGTTTCAGGAACCAAAAGGGTTTACCTCCCAAGAGGGGAATTCAGCATGAGATACAATTGCAACAAGATGTTCCACTTCCAAACATTGGCACGTATCACGTGTCGATCATGGAGAGCATGGAAATCAAGAAGCAAATTCAAGAATTGTTGAACAAAGGTATCATACGCCGATGGACTTTGCCATGTGGTTCACCCATTGGCTTGGTGCCAAAGAAGGACATGACTTGGCGCATGTGTGTGGATTTCCGTGCACTAAATAAAATAATGGTAAAGAATCATTATCCACTCCCAAGAATTGATGATTTGCTTGATAAATTGAGGTATGCAAAGTATTTCACTAAGTTAGACTTAGGAAGTGGTTATCATCAAGTTAGAATAGTTGAAGAGGACATTTGGAAAACCACATTTAAAACTAAACAAGGATTGTTTGAGTGTCTTGTTATGCCTTTCAATATTACAAATGCTCCAGCTACTTTCGTGGAAGTTATGAATGATGTATTGAGACCATTTCTAGATGACTTTGTCATTGTTTACTTAGATGATATTCTCATATTCAACAAATCCAGAGATGAACATGTCATGCATGTGAACAAAGTACTTGATGTCTTGAGAAAAGAACAGTTGTTTTTAAAGATGTCAAAGTGTGAATTTGGGACGCATTGTTGGAGGAGGTGAGCTGAAGATAGACCCCTCTAAGGTTGATTTCATTTTGAATTGACCCAAGCCCAATACAGTTACAGAGGTAAAAAGCTTTCTAGGGGCAGCAAAATATTGGAGGAAATTTATTACTATTTTTTCTTCCATTACAACTCCATTACATGCATTGAGTATTGTCAAGAAAGTCTTCCATTGGGGAGATGTACAACAGAAAGCATTTGTTGCTTTAAAACAAAATGTCACTTCAGCACTAGTATTGGCTCTTTCGGATCTTAAACAACCATTTGTGATTCAAACGGATGCTAGTGATTACTCCATGGAAGCAGTTCTTATGCAACATGGTAAGCCCATTTCATTTCATTCTAAAAATTTTAATAGTGTTGTGACTAACTATCCCACTTATGACAAAGAACTTTACACATTGGTACAAAATGTTAAAAAATGGAAACACTACTTGAATCATGGGGAAGGAGATCGTTATCCATACTGGACCATCAACCATTGCAGTACTTATAGTCACAGTGAAAGTTGCAGAAATCACGACACTTCAGATGGATGGGTTTTCTACAACAATTTCATTTGGTTATCAAGTACAAAAATGGAATCTACAATAAGGTAGCTGATCTTCTTTCTAGGCATATTGTAAATTCATCTATTTTACTCGAGCACAATTATGTTTTACATAAAAGTTACATTGAGAAATATGCATATGATAATGACTTTCAAGATGTGTATGCAAGCTTGAGGAAAGGAAACCAAATTGAAGAGTTTGATTACCATCTAAATAACAGTTTTTTGTATCACTTGGGCAAGTTATGTATTCCACAAGGAGAAAGAAACAATATCATAAGGGAGGCATACACATCATTGATTGTTGGACACTTTGGTGTAGGCAAGACATTAGCGAATCTCCAAAGGTATTGTTATTGGCCATGCATTTTTGATAATGTATCTCATTTCATTAGAGGATGTTCTTTGTGTGCAACAAGAAAGCCTAGCAATAGGAAACTAGGATTGTACACTCCACTTTCGGTACCTTCACATCCATGGGAGAGTATCTCAATGGATTTTGTAGGAGGTCTTCCATTTTCAAGGAAAGGTCATGATTACTTGTATGTAGTTGTAGACATGTTCAACAAGATGTGTATTCTAAAACCATGTAAAAAGAAAATTACAGCTGAACAAACAACTCATCTTTTCTTTCAAAATATTTGGGTTCATTTTGATCTTCCTACTTCCATTGTAAGTGATCGAGATTCTCGATTTTTTGGTCAAATTTGTGGGACATGATGGACACTAAGTTGAATAAGAATACAACCTTTCATCCGCAAACAGATGGACAAAACGAGGTGGTCAATAGGAAAATCATTCATCTTCTTGGAGGATATTGTAGCAAACTTCCCAAGTTTTGGGATGAACAGTTGCATTACGTACAACATGCATACAACAAGGCAAATCATTATTCCACAAACACATTGCCATTTGAGGCATGTTTTGGGTACTTGCCAAGATCTCCATTGGACTTCATCTTTGAGAAAGATGTCGCCATCGATGGTCATAGTGACATCGATAAGGCAAGGAAGTTCATTGAGCAAATTCAGTTGATACATCACACAGTGCAAGAACAACTTGAAAAGAGTCAGAGCAGCTACAAGGCAAGGTATGATAAGCACTGTGTCAAACATAAATTTCAAGTTGGAGATGAAATTTGGTTATATATTAGACAAGGGAGACTTCAAAGGGAAGGTAAAAATCTGAAGCCAATCTGTTATGGTCCTTTTAAAATTCTGGAAAAGATTGGTAACAATGCATTTAAGCTAGATTTTCCTCCTTATATGCAAATATACTTTGTTGTTAATGTTGATTATTTGAGATTGTCTGAGCCTCCTTTGATTGATGATTAAGGAGAGAAGTTCAGCTTCCATCAATAGATGATTTCTCGCCAAAATATCTTGATGAACCTCAGGAAGATCTCAGACTTGACAAAAGAACTAGAACTTCAAAGAGAAGGAATTTCGAATACCTTAGAGTGGGACTCAAGGGACAAAAGCCTTCTAAGGACAAATGGTTGTAGATTGAGAAGGTGAGGGAGTTGTACCCTCACCTGCTGAATAATTGATAGTATCTTTTGGGGTCCAAAAGGCTTCCAGTGAGGAGGAATGATCAGGTGCTCAATATATAGGTCAAAAATCAAAGTTCTCATAATCGTTCGAAACCTGAACGATTGTGTCTGTCTCGGCGAAAAGATCCTAACGCAACTCGTTTCACTCAAAGTGGAGTTTGTATGAGGAATATATCGCGTTCTTTCCGCTTTGCCAAATAGAGGAATTTTTGCAAAAAAAGGTATAGTCACTGCACAGTCAGCAGTCTATACTACTAATGTGGCAGGTGACTGGGTAGGTCAACGGGTTATCATGTTTCTCCAAGTGGCGCATTTTTATTGGTTTGCAGGTTGTTGATTTGGTTCGTTTTGATTGGTTGGAGGTTGACCAATGAGGAGGGGACATGTGGCAAGCCTAGAGGTCGCCACGTGTCCCTCCCCAAAGGTCAGCCTATCAGCACGCAGTGCAACAAAATATTGGGTAGGTCAGTGGAGTCGAACCCGCGACATCGCCCGTATAAACCACATGACATACCGTTCTACCATTGTATTGTTTCTTAACATATAACGAATCAAAGTTGTCTTCATAGTGTTGTCCGTTGGGGGGAGGAGGGAGCCATCCCGCGTGCCAACCTCCTCCCATGTGACCAGTTATGCAGGCACCAGAGGCTACGCAAACCTTAACCGCCAAATTAACGTTGGAAATTACCGCCCATGTGACCTCTTCCACCAAGACTACCAGGTTAACAACTTATCCATTTAACGTGTCAGATTAAGCACTAATTCTATTTAATGATAATTAATCTAGTTTAACCATAATTAGTACAAGTTTATCGGCTAATAAAATGCAGTTAAGATGGAGGCAGTTTTGGCTGTCCCCCCAAATTCGAAGGTAACTCTAGATTTAGTGGAGTTAACTGGAGTTCCTCCTATTTTAGTGGAGGTTTACTAGGAGAAATAATTTTTGTCATAACTTTTGCAAAATTCGACCAAATTGGGATAAGGAAAATGTGTTCCTCGATGATTTTGATGTCCTAAGCACATTGAAGTAGGTTTTAGGAGCAACATAGCATTGTAAAACAACATTTTTTTTCCATTTTGAGCTAATACAGAGGCCCAAACGATGGAAGCTGGACCAAGGAGATGTAGTCCAAAGGGGTGAACTCCTTCATCAAAACACTGTGTTAAGTGTTCATTTTGATGGTTTGCTAAACATTTGATTGTTTTTGTTCAACACTTTACTTTTATGCTATTTTTCTCATGAACTTAACATCCAAAGAGTGAAGGGAACTCTACTTGAATGGTTCATGAGGCACCATAGTTGCTAAGGTTTTGCAAATGGGGTAGCAAGCTAAGTAGGTTTGATTGTGGGGAAAACTCCACAGTTAAGCGTGCTTGAGCCAGAGGCGATCTAGGATGGGTGACCTCCCGGGAAGTCTTAGTTACCTGGTGCAAGCCCCAAAAGTGATGATTGACGTTATGTGATTTATTTCACTAGTTTCAATCCCACTACTTCACCACTATAAGCATCACTCGATGCAATGAGTGCTAAGTGGACTATTCAAAAATCATGAGAAATTAGTCAGTTACGACACCCGATGCAATGAGTGCTAAGTGGACTATTCAAAAATCATGAGAAATTAGTCAATTACGACTGCCTCTCATGGAAATGGTCATAGATGAATGACTTACTTAACGCAGTTGAATCCCAAAAAATGATATCTAAAATTTACCTGTTTTCATTCACAAACACCATAAGGGAACCTATGCACATGAAGCAAAACATAAGAATTTGTTTATAAATCTGAAGTTGAAATTAGCACAACAAAACTAACATTCAACAACAGATCATGTCCACTGTCAACAGGCATGTAACCAACAAAAAGTGGTTAGATCCTATAGCACCCAAAAGAAAATTAAAGCCAAATTCTATGATATGGGTTGGGTATGGTGGCCAAGCTCTAAAAAATCTAAATTGGGTTTGTAGCATGTTACATTTATGGTGTATGTTCCATATACTCATCGGTCATTATATTAGTCATATTCACATTCTTCTTCACTAGTATTAAAATTTGATTGCATGTGTTGATGTTCAGTAGTTGGTGAGTGCTAAGTGTAGCTAATATAAACGTTTTAAAATTAATCATAATTGTAATGAAATTCAAATAAAAAACAATATGTTTTTATTTTAGATGGGCAAATAAGAGTATTATAATCAGTAATGTTTGTAGATACATATTTCATGGTATATTGTTATATATAGTTTTGTGATTATGAATAGCTATAATGTAGTTTAACTATAGAAAAATCAAGAGGTAAATATAAATGAATGGGATTGGGCGTTATGAAACCACTGGGTGTGGAGTGTGGCATTTGTTGTTCTGATACTATTTTCAAGAGGTGAGATCTCAAAGAACTCAATTTCAGCACTATTACAAAATGTCATCCAAACAACAAAATGTCATCCAAACAACAAAACATCAAGAGTGGTACCTGTTAAAGATAGACTTAAAATTGAAGTGGTTACATAAAAAGCGGGAATACCATCAACATAAAAAGACATTTGGAGTGTGTTAATACATATGCATAAGATATTGCAAAACCCAACGTTGAAATTTCACAGGTTGATCACAAAACTCATCATCATCGCGATTGAGATGACATTGAAAAGTAATCTTCCATATTGGAAACATCATAATGCAATTAATTGTCGTTGTCGTGCAATTAATAGTGTTTGAATCCATAATTATTGAATATATAGGAATAGAAAATATGGTTTATACTAATATATATACACTTTATTTT
>APFE031137371.1:121901-142362 GCA_000404065.3 Pinus taeda
AAATATAGTAATCCAAAAAAACATATAATTTAAAAATTAAAAAACAACAAGATTTTTGGACGGGATAAAATATGTGCAGCGTTATTGTTTAACAAGATTTACTTATTATTATATACTATGTTTTTTTTATAACGATTTTTGTTTTTTTAAGGAAGCAATAACACAAATATGAGAACAAGTGCATAATTGGATTTTGAATGATTTTTCAATCAATTCTAAATAAGATTAAAATTTTTTTATTATGTAATTGTATTAAATAAGTTTAGTAAAAAATGATAACAACAATTTTATTTTGACGATGAATCACACTAATTAGTTTGAAACGAGTGGACAAATAATGTCTCGTGTGATTTTTGCCAAAAAAATCTCTTATAAACAATATATTTTGATTAATATACTCCATAATTATCATTAAACCTTTTTATTCAAACATAATTCTTTCTTGCCATATAATCAAGCAAATACACACAACATTATATATCCAACCCAAAGTTAAAACAATTTAAAAGTAGTTAATTGAGCGTCAACAATCATCTTGGCGGACATAGGATGCATGCTAACTATGGGCCATGGGGTTGTGGAGAACGTGGGAAAATACGCCACGAAGGGGCTAACCTTTTCCTGGAATATACATGGCATATATTTGTTTAATATATTAAAGCTATATTTCTCGGTTTATCCACATGATTTTATAAATGGTCATTGACTTAGGATGTAGGGCTTAGTCATGATTGGTGACCCCGGGCCCACCTATGATAAGGTAAAATTGTTTATAAATTAAATTATAGATATATATAGATAGTTTGTTCTTAAACTTTATATATATACAGAATTTGTTCTTATATGGTTTGTTTTAAATTTCGATTTATTACTCTCTTTATATGTAGCAATTTGTTTTGGTGTCGAGAGATGGAGTTGTAATGTGGCGCTTGAGAATTAAGAAAAAACAAACACATGTGTGGGATATGCAATCAAATAATGTAGGTTGGTCAGAGTCTTAAAGGCATGATTTTTTTCTAGTGAGAGGCAAAGGTTAACTAGCCCGTCATAGGGTATTAAATGCTCGAGTACATGCATGTTCTATAACAAAATAACACACCGCCCTTATTTTTAATTTATGTAGCCACCGCGCGCGCGTTATATTTTGTTATAGAGCATGCATGTACTCGGGCATTTAATGCCCTATGGCAGTTTAGTTAGCCCTTGCCCCAGTGAGAGCATTGACAATTTAATGAATATTTTGATTTTTAATAGTTAAGAAAGAAGAAAAAGAGTAGCAGAACTTTGTAGGGGCATAACTTTGGGCCTAGAAGTCAAAATTTGACCCGTAAAATAGTCAAAGAAAAGGGGATTCCGAGCAGAATACATTTGGAAAGTTCTGAATTGGATTTGGTGCTAAGAAATCCATAGGAATTAAAGAATAATTTTACAGGATTAAAAAAAAATGAAGTTAATTTCAGTTAAATCTCTAATAGGTGCTCCCCACGGCAGGTGAGAGTATGGCACAAACATCATGAATATGATTAAAATGACAGCAAATCCTTGCCACCTGCCTGAGCAAATGCATAATCCAATACAAAGGTACTACAAATTAACTCCTCAAATGCTGGGAACCTTAACGACTTTAATGAGTAAGTACAGGAGCCTAGCTTTGGATCACAAGAATATGATAGAAAACAATAATGGTATGGTTTAGCACCTTGAGTTGCACACAAGTGATCATTGCAGAGCTCGGAAGCTTCCCTATTTATCCCACCATGAGGCACACACTATCCACATAACAGATCTCTCTCCCCTCCAAGATATGTCGTGTTTCAATCATAATGTCGATGGTCTTTGCAACAATCATATTCACATCCGTCGGACCCTCATTTGGTGTCATCTGGTTCTTACCAAGGTGGCGGGTCTGCATCTCGTGTTGGGTGTGGAGCCTAATTATCTTCTTTATTAAAAGGTATCACCACATTGCACCCCATTTCGTAATGTGGTGGTAACATCGCCCGTTTAATCGTTGTCGACCCCCCCTGGCGGGGGTTTGGGGAAAACACCCCCGAAGCTAAAAATAATGTAAAATTGCCTTGTAAAATATTGTAATTTCATAGTCAATTTGAGTTGTTCATTAGGTAGATGATCTGACGGTAGAAGTTATGTTTAATTTAGGATTTTTTTCCCTAGAAGGCAACCCCTTGCTATATATGTGAATTGTATTGCAGATGTGTATTTGTGTATTCTCTATGAGAAAGAGAGAGGATATTGTGTGAGAGTGAAGGGGAAATTATAGTGGATCTGTTGTAGCTTGTTTCTCTTCATTCGTTGGATAATATTAAGGAAGGATTGGTTGTTTCTCTGTGGACGTAGCCCAAATTAGGTGAACCACATATATCTTTACCTCTCTTGTTTTATGTATTTTTTTGTGTTTGTGTTTCTGTAATATTTTATGTGTTCCATTGCTCTATAATAGATAATTTTATAACATCTTGATGCATCTTTTATTATTCACTCAACTCAATTCAGAGTATGCATGGAAATATCGGGCTCAGGGTGTCTGGTCAACCTCAAACTCCTGGCCCATCTCACGCCTCATCTCTCTTTTTTTCTCTCCATCTGATGGCTACAATGGATGGTCACCAAAATAGATTTGGGGTCCTCACTCTCTTGCACAAGAAATTCCTAAGAAGAAATTTGTTCAACAGGAATTCCAAGCATTCAATGGCACAAACTCATCAGGTCGCTTAGAAATCTTGGCACCCAAGCATAATTGGATTTCCATTGTCCCAATGGAGTTGCTCTACCTTCAATCACTCCTCCGCTCTTTGCCTCCAATTATGCAGGGATGAGCATCCCAATAACATCTGTAACAATTCAGGTTATTGTCGTAGTAGAGCTCTGCATTCACGTGTATGTGGCTAGAGTGCCCAGGGTAAGGGTGATTATCATCATAGATATGCTACTGGAAAATGTAGCGGGCGCAACCATGTGTGCTTTGGGTTGGTTACCTCACAGGTGAAGCCATGATCGTGGTAGGGAATCTGATGGGTGTAGTTGCCCATGGTTTATTCTCTACTTGTAGTTCAGAGGTTTGTGGTTCCAGTGGCTAAGGAAAATTACCACCTTCAATTATGTTTGTCTTATGCTCCTCCAATGTATAATTATATGTTATTTTCAGATGTTTATAGCCATGGGCTACCTTTATGCGTGTCAAGTTTATGAAGTATTTTAAAACTTGTAGCCTCAATTTTGCAATTTTGCATGGAAAGAGTTGGTTGGCAGGGATTATGCACTTTGGAAGCTCCTTCATTTTGACTAATACTCTAGTCAAGTGATGTTTCCATAACCTCAAGGTTATCTATCTGTCCTACTAGTATGGCCTCCCTATGGGCATACCAACGGGGCATCAGACTCTCTTATGTAACATCTTTATGAGTTAATGACAAGTCGAGCCTTTACACAAAAAAAAAACACTTATAATAGGTGTAACTTTTTGCCCAGGTGTCAGAATCTTGCATGTAAACACTCCAATGAAACCTGCCAGAGAGAAGAATACACTAGTGGCTATAGAAGTTCGATTGGAACAATAATTTCAAAGAAAATCCTAGCAGAAGTGTACAAGTCAAGAAGGCAATAATAATCATGAGAAATGAGGAAACATGAGATATGCTATAAATTAATAGTCCATAGGAGGAGGTTAGAGCAATAATTGTTAGTGTAGGAGATTATATGACAGAATCAAATGGTCACGAATAAGTAGGCAAAAAAATAGAGACTTGGAGGAGACTATGGGAAGCCTCAAGATGGAGGTTCTCAATGTTAAAGTTGATATTGTTAGAACTGGTGAAAGAATTCCCAATTAATTTGAACAGTCTCAGTATTATGGTTGAGCTTAATGTAATTCTTTGGGGTCGTATGATTGCATGATTAGTATGGATTAGTTGGAAGAGCATCGTGCAATTTTGGATTGCTATAATAAACCTTATATATACTAGTAATGAAGGTTAGAAGAGGTAGGTCCACAAATTTCTTAGACTGATATCCATCAAAGTGATATAAGCTTTGTGGTTACTAAATAATTTTAGGAAAGCATGTCAGTTCTAGTAGTTCTTCTCGAGGAACCTAATAGGGATCAAAAAGCTAATTTGGAAGGTTATCCGATACTGAAAGAATATGTTGATGTGTTTGTTGAAATCCCAAGATTACCTTCAAGAAGGGATATAGATTTATCAATTGATTTGGTTCTTGGAGCTACTTCATTTTCCAAAGCACCTTATAGAATGAGTACTCCAGATCTTAGAGAATTGCAGATGTGATTGGAGGATTTATTGAAGAAGGGGTATATATGATCATTGTATCACCTTGGGGTGCCCCAATCCTATTCGTTAAGAAAAATCCTAGAACATTGTGGTTATGTGTGGATCTTTGGTAGCTAAATAAGTTGACTATCAGGAATAAATATCCATTGTTGAGGATATATGATTTGTTTGATCAACTTCGAGGATATAAGGTGTTTTCCAAGATTGAATTGACGTCAGGATATCACCAATTGAAAATTAAGGAAGAGGATATTAGTAAGGAAACTTTTTGAATGCATTATGGACATTATGAATTTATGGTGGTTCTTTTTGGATTAACCAATGCACTAGGTGTTTTTATGTGTTTGATGAATGGAGTCTTCAATAAATATTTGGATAAGTTCATAATTTTTTTCTTGGATTAAATATTAGTGTACTCTAAATATGAGGAGGAGCATGAACAAAATTTGAGGTTGGTTCTACAGGTGCTTTGAGAAAACCCGCTGCATTATGAGATAAGTGTTTCTTTTATCAGAAGCAGATTCATTATTTGGGCCATATTATTTCGAAGATTAAGATAGTTGTAGATCCAGAAAATATTAATGCCATCAAGGAGTGGACATCACCAAAGAATGTTATGGAAGTTAGATCTTTTATGGTCCTAGTTGGTTATTATAGAAGCATTGAAGGATTTTATAGGATTTGCCCATCCCATCACTTTGTTGCAGAGAAAGGGCATTAAATTTGAATGGACCTCTGCTTGTGAAGAAGCCTTCCAACGTTTGAAGGCTCTATTAATAACCACTCTGATATTGAATATTGTGGATCCAAATGAGGATTTTGTAGCATGCACTTATGCATGTCAAGAAGGTTTGGGAGGAGTGCTTATCCAGAATGTACATGTGGTATGTTACAAGTCCAAAAAGTTGAAGGACCATGAAAAAAAATATGTTGCACATGAATTGGAGTTGGCAATTATCATTCATGCTCTTAAGATGTGGAGACACTGTCTTATGGGCCAAAGATATGATTGTAGACAAATCACTATGGTTTATGGAATTTATTAGAACAAACAAATTTGAATGTTTGGCAGATCATGTGGCTAGAATTATTAGTGGAATATGATTTCAAAATTAAGCACATTAAAAGAAAGTAGAATGAAGTGGTGGATGATCTTAGCCGAAGAGTGCATTTGATGCATTCTTCAACGATGAGTATATGTAAGGTGGATATAATATCCAAAGTTAAAGAAGTTGTAGAGTTGGATCAATGGTATTTGGCCATCAACAAAAGTTTATAACAGAAGGAAAAACAACCAAAATATTTAGATTACGAGCTTGGAGAAGATGAAATTATTTTGTGTAAAGGTCGTATGTATCTACCAAATGTGCAGGAGGTGAAAGAGTTGATTTTAAAGGAGATGGATCGAACACATTATGTAGGAAAACCATGATATTAAAATACTATTATAGCGGTCAAGAAATAGTATTTTTGGCATAGATTAAAGAAGGATGTATCCAATTACATAGCCAGTTGTTTGGATTGTTAGGGACTTAAGGTTGAACAAAAGCACCCAACAGGCTTGTTGCATTCCATACCCATTCCAGAGTGGAAGTGGAATGTGGTGTTGATGGATTTTATTACTAAGTTTCTTAGGATAGCTAAAGGGCATGATGCGATTATGGTAGTGGTTGACAATCTTACCAAAGTTTCTCATTTTATACGAATAAAATTAATCATAAAGAAACTAATATAACTGATACCTTTAAGAGATAAATTGACCGGATGCATGGTGTGCCTAGGGTGATTATTTCAGACAAAGATATGAAGTTTACCTCTAATTTTTGGATGGCACTATTTAAAGGTTTGAGTACTAATTTAAATTTTAGTACTGCATATCACCCTGAGTCCAATGGATATACTGAGCATGTTAATTAGGTGATTGAGAATATGTTGTGAATGTACGTAATGGATAAACCATCCAAATGGTAGGATTATCTACATTTGGTAGGTTTTGTGTGTAATAATGGATATCGAGCTTCATTACAAGTGATTCTATTTGAGACATTGTATGACAGGAGATGTCATATTCATGTGATTTGAAGCAATCTGAGATATATAGTCATGTTAGGTCCGAATTGGTTTAGAGAAATGGAGGAGCAAGTTGTGAGAATTAAGAAAAATATTAAAGCTTTCCAAGATAAGAAAAAAAATTATGCAGATAAGCATAGAGTCCTCATATTATTTTAAGTTAGAGATCATATGTTTTTAAAAGTTAGACCACAGAAGAGCTCATTAAAAGTTGGGAAATTGTTCCACATTGCAGCACATCACTGTGGACCATTCGAGATCCAAGAGAGGATCAATTCAGTTGTATATAGACTTGTTTTTCCTGCAACCATGCATGTTCATGATGTACTTCATGTATATTTGATTAAAAGTATATTCCTACTATTGATCACATGATTGATTGGCATATGATCCAAGTGGAGCTAGAGGGTGATTTCCAAATACAACCCATACAAATTTTGGGCACATGGTCAAAGTGTTATGGAACCGAGTCATTGACATGGTAAAGGTACAATGGACCATGTTCAGTCCCGATGAGGCCACATGGGAGCAGGAAGATGTAATGAGGGAAGCATATCCTCATCATTTTTATTGTTTTGCTATATATACATGTATACATGTTGCACTAAAGACAATGCATAAAATAAGGGGGGAAGAAATGTAATACCCCTGCCAGTTTGTGGTGTAAATATATTTACCTTGATATTAGGCCAGTAAGTCGAAGTCATTTTGCGGGATTGTGTGTCTAGGCATATATGTTGGTCTGGTTCTTTGGCCAGAGGACCAGGGTTGTAATATGATATAACGGATGTACATACTTTTATAAAAAAATAATATAAAATAGGTTGCCTACGAATCCCACTCCATGGTAAGAGTATTGGGGGTTGTAAAACTCCACTATGATAGGCAGTGTTATGGATGATGGGTATTGGTGATGAGGACATATGGAGCCCACATGGCCCCAAGATATGTGTCATGCAATTATGAACAGTGTGTGTGTGTGTATATAGACACACACACACTTGCTTGCAGGCATCATGATTATTATGAGGATTACTACTATGATTATGAGGATTGTTCAAAGGATGGTTTGGACTATTGGCCCTAAGAAACCCTGGAGGCATCATGATTATTATGAGGATTACTACTATGATTACGAGGATTGTTCAAAGGATGGTTTGGACTATTGGCCCTGCGAAACCAGTTGGTGATTCTTGAGCTTGGGTTTTGGATACCAGCTAGGAGTTGCTTTGGTTGATGGTCTGGAGGATGCATGAACAACCATGGAACATCATGATTGTTGGGTTGGCACCTTAATAGTTGATGGCCTAGAGAGTGCCTGAATAACCTTTGAACAACATGACTATTGGGTTGGCACCTTGGCAGTTGATGACCTGGAGGGTGCCTAGAACCCTTAAGCAACATGACTGTTGGGTCAATACCTTGGACATGGAGGTACACTTGTTTCCGGTTTATCATTGCTTGCAGAGTTGCATACTCGACTCAGGGGTGACTTGTGGTTGAAATTTGTGAACCACAAGGTCTATGGCAGGGGAGAACATGGAGAGCGCATAGCTAGTTGGTTTATTTTGGCCAGATAAGTATTACATTCTATGCGCCATGTTGTTTACATAATTTTACATTGAAAACCCTACCTTTGGGGCTCACGTACAAATGTTTATAATGATTATAATTATGTTGTGTATTTCAATTATGTACCTTGTTTTACTGCTAATATTATCTACTTGTGCATGCCGATGTGTTTTGTGTTTAATACTGCCTTGTCATAAAACCTAATTGGGGTTTTGTGCTAGTATACTCCAATATTGTCAATTAATGGATAATCCAATATGCAATGTTATAATTATGGTTCATATGTGTGAAAATTAACAATATAAGCATTATGCAATTGAGTTAAAAAAAACCTAGTATTGTCAGGTGTAGAAACAATTGTGTTTAGATTAGTGTTTTTCAATCCCATGGAGAAATCATGTAATTTGAGGTGGCATGGTTGTGGTAGCATTTCCCAACTAGAGGTTTGGGACGTTACCCAATAATTTTGGCCTAAACAAATAAACCAAAAACATACTAAAATTGATTTATTTTTGGATGATGCACTACTCTTTAATACCCACAAAGGCTCATGCACCAAACTACCTTGGTGAATTAAATGTGAGCATCCTACTCTCAAGATTGTGGATAAATTTAGAATCTCTTTTTCTTTGGCTCCTTTATCTATTGTTCTCCTTATGCCCCAACTATAAACTATTTAATTTTTCTAATTTTTAATTGAAGTTCCTTCTTTTAGTTCATTAAGCTACATACTATTGCAATAATCCAAACATTCCTCTTCACAACCATTTATTTATTAATATCCACTAATATTAACACAACTTTCCATAAAACATGCTTATTGTCATCAACATCTTGTTGCACTATCACCAACACTACATATGTGCATTGCACATATGTTGCTTCTATTGTAACATCTTCACTATCTTCAAATGAAATTGTGTTGACAATTCTTGCATTTTTAACACCAACATAGAAACCACATGTAGGCATCATCTCACCCTTTACATGGGCATATTTACCATCCTCATGATCACTAATTCTCATGAACAATTCCTTTTAATGTCATACTCAAGAACATTTACCATCACTTTTAATTTCATATCTCACACAAATCAATAGAAAATGTAGTATGTGAATTAAAACTTCCCATGAACACCTACTTTTGATGGTACCTCCTCTTCTACTCCACTTGAATATGATTTTTTCAACACACATCTTACTGCAATATCCCCCTTCCATTCCTTTAGAAGGTATTCAATTGCAAGATCCTCCTCTATTTCTTCATACATGCATTTAGTTGCATGCTCCACCTTCATCTCATTTAACATCTAAATAATGAAAACCTCTTCATGCTCATACTTTTTGTTCTCCACATAATCTCAAGCTATTCTTTCATTAATCCTATTACCAACTTGTTGTTGCCATCCTCTCATCTTTCACATTGTTGCTTTCCACCTTCAACCCCTACTTTTACATTTTTCTCCCCTTTCAACAACTACTCTTCCACCTTGAAGCCTAAATTTAAAACTTATTTTTTGGAGTGCATCTCCCTCAACCAACTTCTTTCCATATGTACAATTTGAGACCATCCACATCTTACAATTCTTCTCTTTATTGTCCTTTATGACGCCAACTCTAATTACTTTTCTATAAACTTTTATAGTTTATGCATACACATATTTCATTTTTTATTTAATGTTTCTTAATCTACAATGCATAGACAAAAAAGAATTTTAAGATATATAGTTACCTCACAACTTAGTAATAATCTTATCCTTTACCTTGATCTTATATTTTATATTCTTTTGTATATATAATTGTAGATATTCCCACCATTTGATGCATGTCCTCTTAATATCATGCATGTAAACTTAACTCACTTGAAGTCCTCAACCTGATTGTTTTCAAAATATTATTACATATCCCCAATCCAATCCATTAACTCATCTAGATTTGAAGCCCCAAAATAAGTAAGACTTTTTCATTGTCTCTTTCCTCCCAAACTCATTTGGGCTTCTATCATCCTCCCCTCTTCTATATTTTCTTTGAAAAATCCATGTTCAATCTCATAGTTAACATGTGTAATGATTCCATTCATTTGGAATGTCTATAGAGTTTCCAACCACATTAACACCTTGCATATCATCTCCATGACATCATTCTTATCATTGGAAGGTAATCCAATCCATTAACTCATCTAGATTTGAAGCCCCAAAATTAGTAAGACTTTTTCATTGTCTCTTTCCTCCCAAACTCATTTGAGCTTCTATCATCCTCCCCTCTTCTATCTTTTCTTTGAAAAATCCATGTTCAATCTCATAGTTCACATGTGTAATGATTCCATTCATTTGGAATGTATATAGAATTTCCAACCACATTAACACCTTGCATATCATCTCCAAGACATCATTCTTTTCATTGGAAGGTATTCATGTACCTCTTCTGAATTATATGCTTCCTTTTTATGCCATATTCTTCTCACTTTTCCATAATCTCCTTCACAAATACTTATTGAATTACCAATTTGGGTAAGCGTGAGTTTTGAAATCTAAAAGTTTGAATATCAACTCCAAATTTTTGAATGTTGATTTCAAAAGTATCAATTTCAAAGTGTGGTACCATTGGTATTTGGATTTGGATTTCAATATTTTGAATTTATTTTCTAATGTGTATATAATATCTATTTCCAATATTCTAATTTTGTGGTCTCTGGTTTCAAATAAGATGGCTAAGAGGAGTGCTAGGGTTTTCTACATTGCAAAATACACCACCACAAATCTTATGCTCACCTCTTCTTCTCACGAGGATCTGCGAACTGAGGATCTCAGTTTTCGATGCGTGATGGAGGAGGGTTGTGGATATGTTGAAATAGTTCCAATGGGGTGGGATCAAGGTTGTCTAAGTCTAACGTCTTACATGGCTAGTGGAGCTATGGCTTCTATGAACTCTTTTCTTACAGGGTACATTCCTACACTGTATCTCTTTCTCATAATTGCAGATTTGTCATCCCTCTGTGGTTTCATTGCGGCATGTGGCATAAAAAAGTTACATGTAGAGAGATGGGTTTTGGGTGGTGCATTTATTCCCTTTGTGATAGATCATGCCTTTGCAATCTCGGATATATGGTTTGTATTACGCTTTTTTTGTAGGATTTGGTTGATTTGTGGAGCTTGCAAGAATGGGGATATTGTGGCGGCCAGATCCGCTTTCTTTCCCTTCCATGTATGCCGATAAAGACACGTGGGCTATGAAGATCGTTCGTCATTTTCTTTACAATTTGGGAGCGAGGAGTATGGTTTGTAATAGTTTACAATTGAATTATGGGCATAATCGAAGGCATTTATCTCATATTCAACCGCATTCTCAGATTGGGCCCCCGCTTCCTTATGATCAAAGGTTTGCTTCTTTGAAGAAAAATCAGGATCTGATGGAGCCCTTCCATTTAAAAAAAAAAACCCTAAATGGGAAATCATATCTCCTTAAGGTTTGGGCCTTAGATCCAGTAAGATATCTAAAAAAGAAAGTGAAAAGTGCAAAATACCCAGGGTATACCAACAATCCTTAAAGTTTGATTTATGAAGGAAAAATTTTACAAGATGACATTTGGTTATAGGACTACGACATCAAACACAATTCAACTATTATCATAAATTTGAGGTTGTGAGGCAGAAGTATAGGAACGAGTAGCCACAATACTACAAAGCCTAAAAATCCTAGAGGGTCAATTTCATCCAAGGATGCATTGAAGGGAAAGCTTGCCACTTCAACCAAATAGGGCCAAAATCAACTAGGCCCTTACATTGTTGATCAAATGGACAAGGGACTAGCTTTAGACGTAAAAGCCCCAAAGGTAAAAAATATTTTTTTGAATTACAAACTATGGCATTGATTTGTTGTTTGAATGGGTTCTATTTGAAAACTAAATATCTTTATAAGTGGATATACTTATCTTGGACTACAAATTGTGACATCTACTCATGCTCTAAAGGATTTTCATTGTTTAATTTTTCTCTCAGCAAGATGTTGGCAAAGTCCTCAATGAAGGGCCATGGTTTTGGGGTAGAGTTGGGCTCTTTGTCACCCCATGGTTTCTAGAGTTTGACGCTAGTAGCATTATGGTAACAACGACACTAGTTTGAGTGAGGTTGAACAACCTTCCTCTTCATTTTTGGCACCATTGGGTTATGGAGGAAATTGGAAATACATTGGGTAAATTCAAAAAGATGGATGTAGACAAAACAACAAAAGCTATTTTTACTTTTTCTAGGATATGTGTTGAGATCAATCGTAGCAAAGGGTCTTCCTGATTGTCTTCTCTTAAAATATGAAAATTTTCAGTGGACAAAGATATTAGATTATGAGAATACAACCTTCAAATGCCGATATTGTTTTCAAACAAGACACTTGTAGAATGCGTGTCCACAAGCTAAAAAGGCTCCAAAAAGAAAAATAGGAAGGGTTCAAAGCCAAGGGAATGACAGTTCTCTGATACCTCTAAAGATGAAGGAGAAGAACCAAAGGAACAACCTCAAAACACAAAAGTACAGACTCAATCTGGAAGGAAAACTAATGGAGATGGAGGGGTTTAGTTTGGAATGGTGGAAACTAGTCAGAAGGGTCTTGAATAAACAAAGATCATAGTGGCCGAGCAACAGAAAATGCATGTATCTACAAAAATGTAAACAAGAGGCATAAAGAGACCCCATGTATTTGATAGCTCAAACTTTGACAAGGAAATTCTCTCACAGATAGATGGAAATCAAATGGCAATAGTAGCGCGACTCCCAATCAAGGTGTATGCTGGAAGGTGGAGAAAAAGAAGGGCAAAAAGGGAAACTATGTGATTTTTATCACATTTAGCTCCGATAATCTATGTAATTATTATTATTATTTTCTATTTTATTTTTATGCATCAATCATCATGATGATATGAGCAAATTCTCTTGAGTAATTTTGTTCTTGAATAAAATTGTGATTTTGCCTCGGGAAAAAATCTATTTTCAATTTTCATTGTTTAGATGTGTAAGCATCATATTACCATGGCTTACATCAATAAATATATCAAGATTGAAGAAACACAACCAGCCTAGATCCATCTTAACCATGGGTCTATCAAGCACCGAGAGGGATCAAATATCTCGAGGTGCAAACCTCTTTTTGAGTGCAAAACTTGAGGAAATGTTTGCACCTCGAGAGATTTGATCACTCTCAGTGCTTGATAGACCATAGGTTAAGATGGATCTAGGATGTTTTTAGTCATGTGCGATTATGGAAATTTTTTTGAACATCTAATTATTTCAATCATTTTAAATATGATAAATATGTCTAATATTAATCTCATCATGTTAAGTTTAAATTTTCTCAATTACCTCAGTTTGTTGAGATGATAAAAACTGTTAATAACTTGAATGATGAAAAATGATGTTTTGTTTTTTTTAATACAAAGTGACAATGTGATAGTGTTGAATGATAGAAAATGTGAATAATAAGAATGTATTCAATTATAAATAGTCTTCATTGTGATCAATCTCAAGCTATTTTCTTTTACTATTCTTATTGTCATACCTAATAGTTTTGCCATCTTTTCATATGGATCATATGAAAAGAGCGGTTTAAATCGTAGACCATTAAAATCTTTAACTCGAGCTATTGTAGTAAATTTCACGCCTTGTCTCTCTTGCTCTCTAGTATTAATAACAACTTTCTCCGAAGTCAATCATTGTGACTTATGGAGTATTAATCCCCAAGTAACTTTCAATGGTAGTTGTTTTCTATTACCTCGTTTGAATGCAAAGTGAGTAACAATATTGAATGATGGAAAATGAGAATCATAATAATAATGTAGTCAATTACAAATATTTTACAATTTCAAGAAGCAAATATTTAAGGTAAGCACATATTTTACCTATGATGAAAATTCAAGTATTTGATTTCAGGTTGAATTATCGTAACACAAAATTCAATGCACGTCATCAATAATTTTTTTTGTGCTTACACTAAAATCAATGCACACTATTAATCTAATTACATTGAAATTAATGTACATAATACCTCTAGTTAGATGAAATAAAAAATCAACATCTACATTGAAATCAATGCATCTAGTGTAAGCATTCAAATAGAATTAGAAATCAACACATTTGACAATGAAATTAATGCATTTAGTGCAAGCAATCAAACAAGATTAGAAATAAATATCTACACTTAAATCAATGCATCAGGTACAAACAATCAAATAGGATTAGAAATCAACATCTATGTTGAAATCATTACATCTAGTGCAAGCAATCAAATAAGATTAGAAATCAACAACTACATTGAAATCAATGCATCTAGTGCAATCAATCAAATAGGATTTGGAACCAACCTAGATCCATCTTAAACTCAGATCTATCAAGCACTGAGAGGGATCAAATATGTCGAGGTGTTGTTGGGCTAATTTATTAACACAAATGAACACAAGCATTTCATTATCAATTCAGGTTTGTAAAACTTGGAGGCATGTCCAAAATGTGTGGATATCAGATGTAGTCAAGATTAAAAAATAAAATATGAAGAACTAAGGAAATGCATTTTATAAATATAAATATAATTAAATAATTTCTAATTCACTGATGCAATATATGTGAGATGAAGTGGCTCCTAACATAGGAGATCCATTTGTGTCCTTCTTCTACAATATTATTTGATGAATAGAAATAAAAAACCATTAATTGACAACAGCTTTAAATGCACAAATAAATACTGAAATAGGCTCCTAACTTAGGAGATCCTTGATATTCCTCATCACAAATTCATTCACCATAATGATATTGTTAGAAAACTGGAATTGCATAAAACTACTTGAAAGAAAGAAAGATGAACTCTAGTTTTTATTCATTAATCCAATAGAAGGAGAGTTCAACTTGAACACTAGATTGCCACTTCATATGAAGATGATAAATAAACCAAGATTCATCAGCAAAAATAAATTATCATACTTCAAATCAAGTAAGCAAATCTGAAGCAAAACAAGTAAACAAATCTGAAGCAACTAGTTTATGAAAATAAAGTTAGTTTAATAATGAAGTGTACTTAGCTTGGAGTGGGGGCCCTCCACCCTTGCTCTGCACACTTGAAGAGATTATCAACTACTGCAACTTCAGTTAATCATCCACACCATTGAACAACAAAATGAAGGTTGAACAGGTTCCTCAAATTAACTTCAAATATTCAAATGTCTCAACATAAAATTATACAAAGTCTACATACATAAGCCTTCAAAGTTTTGGCTTAAATAGAATATTATGAAACAAACTGATCTAAAGTATCTCTAACAACTATATCTATTCATATCCACCTATCCAAGTCAAACTCATCCAACCTATCCTTAAAAATATGGAAAGCCCCATGAAATCATAAAATTGCCCTATTTCCTAGAGATTTTTTGAATCACTGGTCCTGTTTAACCAGTTTTGACCCTGATTAAGCTTGGTTTGACCGAACCAATAGGAGTTCATCCAATCTTAGTTCCCAAGCTTTCCATAAATGTATCCATCTCGTGCCCAGGTGTCTTGCAAATATGACATCCATATAGCTATTACGGGAATTTCTTATTCTGTCCAAAAATGCACTTGAAATTCATTTTTCATAAAAACTTCTAAAAATTGCAAAATTAAATTTAAATACCTAAATATGCATAAATACATCAAAATGAGGTGGGTGTGATGGTAAATGGATGGAAAATATAGAAACTAAGTATGTTTTCTTAAGCAAAACTGGACTAAAAATGAGGGCCAGCAGGTGCAAACCTCTTTTGTTAGTGCAAAAGTTGAGGAAAGGGTTTACGACTTGAGAGATTTGATCCCTCTTGGTGGTTGATAGATCTAGGGTTAGGATGGCTCTAGATTGGTTTCAATCATGTGCGGCCATGGAAAATTTGTTGAACGCCTAATTATTCTAAGAATTTTAAATATGCTAAATATGACTAAGATTAATCTCGTCATTTTAAGTTTAAATTTGTTCAATTACCTTGGTTTATTGAGATGATAGAGACTATTAATAACTTGAATGATGAAAAATGATGAAATAATTTTTTTAATGCAAAGTGACAATGTAATAGTGTTGAATGATAAGAATGTAATCAATTACAAATAATCTTCATTGTAATCAATCTCAAACTATTTTCTTCTACTATTCTTATTGTCACACCTAAGAGTTTTTCCATCTTTTCATATGGATCATATGAATAGGGAAGTTGAATTTGTAGGCCATTCAAATATTTAACTCGAACTATTGTAATAGATGTCATACTCTGTCTCTCTTGCTCTCCAATATTAATAACAACTTTCAAAGTGAATCATTGTGACTTTTGGAGTATTAAATCCCAAGTAAGTTTGAATGGTAGTTGTTTTCTATTACCTCATTTGAATGCAAAGTGACTAACAATGTTGAATGATGGAAAATGGGAATAATAATAATGTATTCAATTACAAATAGTTTACAGTTTCAAGAAGCAAACATTTCAGGTAAGTGAACATTTTATTTAAGATGAAAATTCAAGTATTTTATTTATGGTTGAATTACTATAAGACAAAAAGCAATGCACATCGTCAATAATTTTTTTTGTGCTTACATTGAAATAAATGCACAATATTAATCTAATTAATTTGAAATTAATGTACATAGTACATCTAGTTATATCAAATAAAAAACTAACATCGACACTGAAATCATTGCATCTAGTACAAGCATAAATTGGAATTACAAATGAGCATCTATGACACTAAAATCAACACTTTTAGGGCAAGAAATCAAATAAGATTAGAAATCAAGATATACACTTAAGCCAATGCATATAGTGTAAACAATCAAATAGGATTAGAAATCAAGATCTACGCTAAAATCAATGCATCTAGTGCAAGCAATCAAATAGGATTAAAAATCAAGATCTACAATAAAATCAATGCATCTAGTGCAAGAAATCAAATAAGATTAGAAATCAACAACTACATTAAAATCGATGCATCTAGTGCAATAAATCAAATATGATTAGGAACCAACATAGATCCATCTTAACTCCAGATCTATCAAGCACTAAGAGGGATCAAATATCTTGAGGTGCAAACCTCTTTTTTGAGTGCAACTTGAGGAAATGTTTGCACCTGGAGAGGTTTGATCCCTCTCAATGCTCGATAGATATGGAGTCAAGATGGATCTAGGCTAGTTTCAGTCGTTTGCGGCCATGGAAAATTTTTTGAATATCTAATTATTTTGATCATTTTAAATATGTTAAATATGTCGAATATTAATCTCGTCATTTTAAGTTTAAATTTGCTCAATTACTACAGTTTGTTGAGATGATAGACATTGTTAATAACTTGAATGATGAAATAAAATTTTTGAATGAAAAGTGACAATGTAATAGTGTTGAATGATAGAAAATGTGAATAATAAGAATGTAATCAAATATAAATAGCTTTCATTGTAATCAATCTGAAACTATTTTCTTTCTATTGTTCTTATTGTCACACCTAATAGTTTTTCCATGTAGTTGAAATCGTAGACCATTCAAATATTTACCTCAAGCTATCATAGTAAACATCATACCTTGTCTCTCTTGCTCTCAAATATTAATAGTAACTTTCTCCAAAGTCAATCATTGTGACTTATGGAGTATTAAACCCCAAGTAAGTTTCAATGGTAGTTGTTTTATATTACCTCATTTGAATGCAAAGTGACTAACAATGTTGAATGATGGAAAATGGGAATAATAATGATGTTGTCAATTACAAAAAAGGCATTCCAAAAACATCATTTAGAACACATGAAGGTCATTATGGGTTTTTTGTTATGTCATTTGGACTCACTAATGCGCCTTCAACATTTTAAAACTTGATGAATTCATTTTTCAAACCCACCCTTAGAAAATTTTGTGTTATAATTTTTTGATGGCATACTAATCTACAACAAATCTTGGGAAGAGCATGTACAACATGTTGATAGGATCTTAACACTATGAGAAGAGAAACAATTGTATGTAAGCCTTCCAAGTGTTCCTTTGGGGCTCATATTATATCCCATGTAGGTGTCAAGGTGGACCCTAATAAAATCAAAGTTGTGAGGGAATGGCCAATCCCCAAGAACTTGAAGAAACCCAAAGGATTCTTAGGATTTAAAAAGATATTGCTACACTTTTTTCAAGAATTATGGTCAAATAACATCACTTCTACAAAATTATGGAAGAAGGAAGCATTTTTTTTACTAAATAAGTGACCAAAGATTTTGAAAAACGTAAGAGGCTATGTATACAACTTTCTTATTGGCTACACCCAAATTCAAAAAAAAAATTCATTATGGAGTGTGATACCTTAGGTCGTGGCATAAGTGTGGCTTTGATGCAAGAAGGGAGGCCCCTTTCCTTTGAAAGTAGAGAAATTAAAGCAAATAATAACTTACTCAAATCGACCGATGAAAAATAAATGTTGGCCATACTACATGTAATTTAGAAATGACATCCATGGATAATAAGAAGATACTTCGAAGTAAAAATAGATCATCATAGTTTGAATTACTTCTTGGAACAAATAATATCTTCAAAGGAGAAACAAAAATGGGTTAGGAAGATTCTAGGTTATGACATTGAAATTATCTACAGAAAGGGAAAATAGAATATTATGGAAGATGTAGTCTCAAGGAATGTGTAAGACATAAAGGGTTTAATATGTGCTATTTTCATTCCATAATATGAATGGGTGGAAGAAGCAAGGAGAAATGGAAGAAATATGAGAAAGTATGCAATATCATTGAACAACTAGAAGAGTACCTTGACGCAATAGAAAAACTTATGTGGAAGAATGATTTGTTGTGGTATCTAGATTGCTTAACCTTATGCAAGAATTCTCAACTCAAAAAAAAGTCATTTTGGAATTACACACTTGTCATGTAGGAAGACATTCAAGATTCTTGAAAACATACCATAGGATCTAGAAATATTTATTTGGGAAGTTATTAAAGTCGATGTGAATTTTTTTGTGGCTAAATGTATGGTATGCCAATAGAATAAGGGAGAGGCGATCAAGACCCTAGGGCTCCAAAAACCATTAGCCATACCAAGTCATGGAACACATTTCAATGGATTTTATTACAAGTTTACCCAAATTTGAAGGAAAGAGTGTCATTGTGATAATGTTAGATCAAATGACAAAATATGCCTATTTTGGGTCACTTTATCATCCTTGTAAAGCAAGTATAGTGGTATAAGAATTCATAGAAACAATCTAAAAGCTATATGAAATACCAGATATTATTGCAAGTGGCAAAGATCCAATTTTCATTGGAAAATTTTGGATTGAATTATTTTCTTATTTGGTTACCAAATTGGCCCACAACTCATCTTACCATCCTCAATCCGATGGGAAAATTGAGATTGTGAATAAGTTTTTAGAAGGATATCTACATTGCTTTGCATCTGATAAATAAAAACAATGGGTCAAGTGACTAGCCTTGCTAGAATGACGGTACACCACATCCTGCCATCCTTCAGAAAATAATATCCCCGTTTATGGCACTTTATGGCTATCATCCTCCATCCATCACATCAACTTTCAAAGGGAATATAAAATCTCAAGCATTGAAAGACCACATAAGGATCCAAAAAGAAGTTGTCAAACTATTGAAGGACAACTTGGTTATATCACAAAATAGGATGAAACAACAAGTAAATGAACATCACAGTGAAAGGGAATTTGAAGTGGGGGATTGGGTATTTGCGAGACTACAACCATATAAATAGATATCTCTAAAAAAAAGGATAATAAATCAGCACCAAGGTATTATGGCCCTTATAAGGTGTTACACAGGATTACAGGTATGGATTACAAATTGGATTTGCCTCCACCTTAATGTATACATGCAATCTTCCACATTTCTTACTTAAACAAGGAAATTGATGACTATATCCCAATCTAAAATATTTTACCTGAGATTAATGAAGAAGGGAAAATCATACTAGAACCATAAAAAATCTTGGAAACAAGGACTAAACATCTGAAAAATCAAGCAATCATTGTGTTCCTCATCAAATGGATGAACTTACCAATGGAAGAAGCAATATAGGAAGATGATTCGTTAATGTAGAAGCACTTGCAATTAGTCAAGCGTTGAGGAAAACACTTGCTTGAATGTGAAGGGCATGTTAAGCCCTATATAAGCACTATCTTAAACCTAAAACCCCTTATTAAGCACTAGATATTGAGCTATTAAATTTCTATTATTATATTGTTATGTTGACTATAACCTTTCATTATATCATTTCATTATAAGTGTACTATTTGTCGCCTACACACACACACACACATACACACACTAATGAGACCTATTTTTAGGATCATAATATCTTGTCTTATAAATTGTATTCATTATAAAAGGAGGTTTCCCACTTAAAGTGAACCATATTATTGATTTGTTTGTTGTAAATAATACTGAGAGGGTGGGGGGGCGGAATCAATATTAGTAAATCAATAACTTTTCATTTCATACTCTGATTCATA
>APFE031137382.1:0-17789 GCA_000404065.3 Pinus taeda
TCTTGGAGCACTTCAGTTCGAGCTACGGATGTGGCACATGCAACTGCCAGAAGGAAATACACTTTTCTTATGGTTAGTTGAGCTATTACATGAAGGAATTCAGTTAGAACTCAAGTGATTGAGTTTGGTGGAGTTGATTGAGGAGTTGATGGAGTTGTGTTCAGTTTGACTTAGTTGAACTAGTTGTATTTTGTCTAACTAACAAATACACTAGTGATGAGTGGTGTGAATTAATTATTAATTAATTCACTAATTATTAACTCATAAATCAACTAAAGAATACATCAGTTAACTCAGTGCATGGACAGTTCAGTGGAGACAAGTGTTAGAGGTGAGTGAAAGGGCAAGACAACTGTCAGTTGTGACTATAGTTGTGCATGAGATTTGCACAATCAATGGATTGAGTATTGCCAATGAGGATTGCATAGTATAGGCAAAGGGAATATGAATTTGGAGCTGATTCTCATCTATTCTCATGCAGGATTGCGCAGTGGAGTCAGGCAAGCAGCGGAGGAGATTTGAACCTGTGATTGATTCAGATCTGAGCTAGTTTGTGTGTAACAGGTGGAGATAGTACTGAGTACTTGCGAGGAGTATTGTACTATGTATTGTTACATGTTCTCAATCAATATAATATACAGATAGTTGGGGGTTTTTAGCTGTATTGTTTCCCCGTGATATAATGTGCTGATATGTGTGATTGATGTTTCAATGTGCGCATGCGATTGTTTCTTTAATACTGTAAATTGATGATCAACGTAGAGGAGGTTATGTATTATGCATGCATTCCGCAAATAGTGTATAATCAGGATAATCTCTGTGAATAAGTGTCATATTATTCAAAATTTCTATAGAAGGATGCAAGCGAGTGTGCCAACCTTAGAGGAGAATGAACCCAGCCCTCAAGGACATAGTCAAAGAAGAACTGCATAAGTTGTTGGATGCAGGGTTCATTTACCCGATCTGAGATAATTAGTGGGTGTCTCCTCTGGTTCTAGTTCCAAAGAAAAATGGTAAGTGGAGGATCTATGTGGACTGCATAGAGCTAAAAAAAGCCACCAAAAAGGATCATTTCCCTCTACCTTTCATTGACCAAGTATTAGATGGTCTAGCAGGAAAGAATTTCTTCTCTTTCTTGGAACAATTCAGTGGTTACAATCAAATCCATATCAACCTAGAGGTCCAAGATAAAACCACCTTCACCTGTCCTTTTGGTACCTTTGCTTATAAGGTCCTTCCTTTTGGATTATGAAATTCCCTTGCCACTTTTCAAATGGCAGTCCTAAGCATCTTTGCAAAGCTAGTCCATGACTTTGTGGAAATTTATATGGATGATTTCACCCCCTATGGGTGTGATTTCTTGGAGGCTCTCTATAACTTGGGAAAAATATTAAACAAATCATTGAAATGAAATTATCCCTTAGTCCTGAGAAGTGTGAGTTCTTGATGACTGCATGGAATGTTCTAGGTCACTCGATATCCCAGGAAGGACTGCAAATGGACCCAAATAAAATTGATATCATAAAGAGGGTCCCTACTCCTTAGAAGCAGAGGAATGTGAGAAGTTTCTTGGGCTTAGCTGGATAATATAGGAGATTCATAAAGGACTTTAGAAAAGTAGCCTCACCTTTGTTTGGACTATTGGCCAACGAATCTGAATTTTATGGTCAGAAAGCTGCCAAGAGGCACTATAAACCCTAAAGGACAAGTTGACTATTGCACCTATACTCTGAGGCCCAAATTGGGCTCTTCCTTTCCACATCCATGATGATGCTTCTAACAAAGGTATAGGAGCACCTCTAGGCCAGATGGATGACAATTTACCTTATTCCATTTACTTCATTAGCAAAAATTTGTCCAAGGTTGAATTGAACTAAATTGTGACTGAAAAAGAGCTACTAGTTGTTGTCCATTCCTTGAATAAATTTATACATGACATCACTGGTTACCAGACCTTTGTACATATGACCATGCTTCTATTAAATATTCGATGAACAAACCTAATTTGAATTCCCGAATTATTAGATGGTTGCTTTTGTTACAACAGTTTGATCTAACTATCATTGATAAGCCTAGTAGAGAAAATGTAGTTGCAGATTTTTTGTCTAGACTAGCTTTGCCTACAGGTGAGGAAAGAATGGTTGATGAGCTGCTAGATGAGAATTTATTCATTATTTTAGTTCTCTCTCCATGGTTTTCTAACATAGCCAACTACTTAGTGGCTGCACAGTTCCCTCCATATCTGTCCTCCAAGGAAAAGAGCAAAGTATAAGAAAAAGTGCACCATTCACTTGGATTGGGGAAATATCTTCAAGCTAGGCCCAAACCAAATTCTGAGAATATGTGTCAGGGAGGAGGAATTTTTTGACCTCCTTCTGGCCTACCATGATGGGCCTTACATAGGTCACTTTGCAGCCAATAGGGCAGCCTTCAAGGTGCTACAAGTTGGTTACTACTGGCCCACTCTCCACCAAGATGCAAGAAGATATACCAATCGATGTGACCAGTGCCAAAGAATGGGGAAACCTACTCCCATGGATGAAATGCCTTTGCAACCTCAAGTGACTCTTGAGCCATTTGACAAGTGGGGCATGGATTTCATTGGACCAATTGATCCACGGTCAGGGCAGAAAAAGTACATAATTGTGTGCACTGATTACTTGACAAAGTGGGTTGAAACCAAGGTTGTCAAGGCAACAACAAAAGAGAAAGTGGTTGAGTTCTTAAGAGAGAATGTGGTTTAGAAATTTGGGTACCATAGAGAGCTAGTCACTGATTAGGGCACTCAATTCACCTTACACCTGATTGAGAATTTATTGAGCCAGCATAAGATCAAGCACAAGAAGTCAACTTCTTACCATCCTCAGCCAATGGACAAGTAGAGGTTACCAACAAAGCATTGGAAAGCATTCTCACAAAGGTGGGGAGCAACAGCAGGAAAGATTGGGCTGACAAACTAGTGGAGGAAACTTGGGCCTATAATACATCTTGGAAGACAACCATTGGCTTCACCCTGTATGATTTGGTCTATGGGAAGAAGGTTATGCTCTCCATTGAGTTTGAATACAACACTTTGAGAATGGCAGCACAGTTGGATTTGGATGTTACAGGGGCACAGCTAGAGAGGTTGCTCCAACTCAATGGTTTAGATGAATTCAGGATGCAGGCCCTCCTACACATAAAGATGATGCAAGTACAAAGAAAATTTTGGAATGAAAAAACATCAAAGAATAAGTTTTTCAAGAGGGTGATTGAGCTCTGCTATATGAATCTAGGTTCAAGGATTTCAAATTAAAATTGATGACTAGATGGTTGGGCCCATATGTGATAGAATAAGTGCCATGACAATGGGGCTATTCAGATAAGAACCAAATATGAAGAAGGTATTCCCTTGTTTTTCAATGGGTACAGATTGAAAGCCTACAAAAGAACTCTGTCAAAGGAAGATTTTGTCAGTACTATCAGTAAGGAAGTGAATGTGATTGGAAGTGTCTCGGCTTCCTACTCACCGAATTCTTGAAGACTATTTTATTTTTGAAAAAATGAAAAAAAAAAGAGGGAAACAAAATAAGGGACCTAGGTGAAAATCTTCCTGAGGCACCTGAGGCCAACTTTTGGATTGAAAACCTCCTTGAGGCAACCCAAGAGTGAAACAAAGGAAAATAAAAGATCCCTGAGTGAAAACCTCCCTTGAGGTGCCTAGGGCAGGAAAAAAGGTTGAAAACCTCCTTTGAGGCTGCCTGTGTGTCTTTCAAAAAAAAAGGAAAAGAACACACGAATGATATGGCAGGGACCTCAAACCTACCCACTAATAAAATTATGTGATTTTTGCAGGTTTACTAGGCAACAAAGGACATCAAATTCATAGGAATCAAGTCAAGAAACACCCCATTCTCCCTTCATTCACTTCATACCTTCCATGGCCACCATGTTTCCAACATCCATTCTCATCTCCAGGCATCAAAAACCATTTTACAAGCAATTTTCTGACTTCTACAGGGTTTCTTGTAGCTACTACAGGAGTTTCCTGTAGTACTACAGGATGTCTTGAAACTCTACAGGAATGGAATTCCAATTGCAAAATGATGATTCAAGCTTGTTCTAGGTTGAAAGAGGAAACCATTGACCTCACCGCATCTCACCCAACACCAACTCATGACTGTGCCACCCTCTGTGTCCATAAAAAAAAAAAAAAACCACTCAAAAAGAAAGATATAAAAAAAAAAGGAAAGCTAAGAAAAGTCCAAGGGCCATACCATCATTGGCCTACCTCACCTACCACTCCATATCCCGCATTTCCACCCCGTCCACTCCTACCTCGCCACCTATTCCTCCTCCAAGAAAAAAAAACAAAATAATTAAGAAAGAGCAAGCTAAAGGAAACCCTGTAGCAGCCTGTGTTATGACAATGGAAGTCTCCATGCTCCTCCTTCAACATCCATGCAAAGAAAGAGTATCAACACCCCTGCAGCCACTATGGTGCCTATCCAGAGCTCAACAATAGTAGAAGAGGCTAGCACCTGCATACCACAACAAAGAATACAAACATATCATCTCGGTGAAATCAACAAAACAAGAGCAAAGGAAAACATGTACCTGAACAAGAAGAAGCACAGAAGAGCCACCCTTCAGCATGCATCAAACAAGCGAAGGAAGCCACAGTTATGGCACCTCATTCACACTCTTTCCTAAGTATGATTATGATAAAAGTGTAGGAATATGAAAAAATTGATTTTATAAGTTGAAGGTGGCCAATTAACTTGGCCACCCTCAGCCCGAAAACAAAAAGTAAAGTCCTAGTCAACTAGCCACTTGGCAAGGTCACATCAAAGCAAATAAGTCGAAAAGGTGGTTGAGTTAAGTTGAACAGGAGTGGGTGATGATTATGAGGAAAGGTTGCATGATAAATAACAGTGGGCCAACAGTCCAAAAGGGGAAATCACATACACTACCAGCTAGCACATCGCTCCAAGGAATCAACCATAAATAGCAAAAATTTCAATTTTCATGCACACATCATTCATTTCAAGATTTAGAGAACTGGGACCACCTAGAGGAGCCATCGAAGAGTAAAACTAGTTTCGGCCATCCTACAGTGAACACCTACGGGAAAAGTAGAGAACTACAGGAAATAGTGGGAATTGTCAAAAAACTCTGCAAGGGGGTGCCTAGGGCCCAGCTATTAAGTAATTCTCCTCACCCAGGGCATCACATTGAAAGGTAGGTGTCCCATATCCTCTTTGTTTTGACTTGATAGCTAGGAAAGAGAAAAAGGAAAAGAAATCTTTGTTTTTCTCTAGTAATTACAGTGTGCATGGGGATAAACAGAATTGTGTGGAGAAATTGTGTGAGGATAAAGAGAAAATTGCAGTCATAACCCTCTTAAACTCTAAACCCACAGTCACCTTGGAAATATCTAGAGCTAAGCCACCAAAATACCTACAATCATCTTGAGAGAGAGGAGAAAATGACAGGAGGTTTCAACAGAAGGGAGCCTAAAGAGCATCCAAAATATACCTCCATCCCCCTGTGGTAGAGATATTTAGAAGGCATCAATGGTTTGGATTATTCGAGATGCTTAGAGGATATGATGATGATGTAGCTCGGGAATTTTCCATGTCACTCACACCTCAAGCTAGAGTCAGTGCTACTTTTGTGGTGAGAGAATTGTCAGTAACAATTACCCCTAAAATCATTAGTAGAATCACTACACTTCGTCTAGGCATGCAATGGAGAAATGAGGATAAATCTAGTAACACTTATGCTAAGAACAACTTTTTCTCGAGATATGAAGAGCCAATTTGAGGACAAAAATGGGACTATAAGGTAGAGCCTTCCCTATCCTTGGAATGAAGTAAGCTATCACATTCTCAAGTATATTTCTTGTGAGGGAAATCTCAGTATAGTCTATGGTTACCAAATTAGACTCCTCAGTGAGATGAGATTTGGAGAAGAGTTCCGCCTTAGTAGAAGACTTTGTGTGCCCTAATTCTTGTTGCAATCAATAATAGACATGAGAATAAAGGTACAGGAAGGAAAACATCAACAACTAGCACATCATGGACTAATCAAGCTCATACTAGAAGATGCCTTAAGCTAATTAAGAGTCCCTATTCTATGGTCCACATTTAGGGACATGGACAAGGAGGTTGTAGTTGAAGCAATTGAATATTAAAGGGACCCAACCTCTAGTGGTGAGGAGGAAGAAGAAGAACCTGAGCAAGAAGAAGAATAACTTGAGGAAGAAGAAGAGGAAGAACTTGAAGAAGAAGAGGAGAAACATAAAGAAGAATAGGAAGAACTAGGGGAAGAAGAGGAGGCAAAGACAAATAAAACGGAGGAAGAAAAGGAAGGAGAAGAGAACAGTGGAGATCAAGAACAGAAGGATGAGGCAAGCCTTGAAAAACATACCAAGGAAGGGGAGGTATCTCCAAGACTGTCTCCTAAACCCATAGAGAAGGAGGCGTTTGTTGCCTTGACTGCCCTAAGCACACCCATAGTCAACAGGAAAAAGGCGGAGGTTGACTCCCCTATATTTGAAAACAAGGAGGAGCACTAGGATTAAACAAGGGAGACCATAAACACCTACCAAGACTCCTATCATCATTGAAGACTCACCAAAAGGACAAGAAAAACTAGTCTCCCTATAAATGAAAGGTGAAGAGTACACATCAAAACAGACTTCCCCAAAGTCGCCAATCACCTATGTTAGGAGGCCTTTCACCAGGTCAACCTCAGCAAAGCAAATAAAAGAACCTTTGACCGCATTTCATAAAGGGAAAAGCCTCCTACAAGAAACACAGATAGTCCTACAGGAAACTCTATCAACACTACGGGAAACACAGAAAAATAAGTAGGAAGGACAACAAAGAAAAAGGAAAGGCGAGGATGCAACAACAAAAGAACAGGGGGAGGGAGATGCTCCAAAGACATTAAAGGGAGAATCCAAAGAGTTGCAAGAACCTAGCCCACATCCCAATCTCATCTCCTATTACAGATTCGTTGAGGGAGGCAGAGTAATACCACATAAATTTTCCATCCCTCTCTTCTTAGAGCTTGAGAAGGAGAGAGAAAGGACACATCGTTGGATACAAATTGCCAAATCAAAGAATTTAGAGGATGTGGGCCATATGGAAGTGAAGTTATTAGATATGGCCAGAGAGTTGAGTAGGATAAGAGACAGGGAAAGAGTTATGAAATCTTAACTAGAGGCTGAAAACGCGTGGCTGAGGAGGCAGATGCAGGAAAAAGAGAGCCAAATGGCCACTATGGAAATCCTCTCTATGGAGGCACTCCAGTGTAGGATGCCACCAAATTCATATGCCTTTTACCTAAATGATCATTGGATGCAATTTCAGATAAAGACCCTAGCACAATGAGGGACTATGCCTTTCCAAGACTATAGGAAGTTCATTAAGCTTTGTGACCAAAACACCCTGGAGGATAAGGCCAAGATATCTAAATTCTACTTACACAACTTGGCCTTAACAAACTTGAATATGTGGGCCCCCAATCCAAAGTTGGGGGAATTACAACTAATGTCCTTTGCATCATGGATGATTCAGGAGGAGGCCAGGGCTAAGGAAGTAAAGAGGGTGTTGGAAAGAGAAGAAAAAGAGCCCCTTTACATCAAAGTAGAACAGATCAGTTCCATGGTTGTCATTAGCACCCACAACATCATTGCCAATGATCCCCATCTTACACCAAGATACCTGGCTACACAAAAGCAAGCAGTCACTCATTTTGAAGACACCTTGAGATTGATAGGGGATGATAGCCAACAAGTATGCCAGAGGAGATGGGGCACCCTACCATATAGCCTAAGGATCATGGAGTATCGTTCCCCTGAAAGAATGAGGGATGCACTTAAAAGGACCCCATTGTATAAGAAGGCACTACAGAGACTCAAAATCAACTGGATTGGTTTGAAACTCAGTCCACCATTTCTCTTGGGTATGTTAGAAGGAAGAAAGGAGGAAGAGGAAAGAAAGATATGGGAGGAAATAGAGAAGCATGCAGGATTTTATCCATAAGAGGAGAATACATCAACAAAAGCCTGGGATGTCAGAGAGGCCACAAGAGTAATGAAAGACATAGACATAGATTAAGTTGCTTAGAGGATAGAGAAAAAATCAGTAGGGGGTGATGATGAGGCTCATCAATAGGTAAATTATATGGACCTTAATGCCACTCTCCAGCTTATTAAAATCAACTTTTCTCACATTTATTTACATAATTTATTATATTTTGCTTAGTGAGAAGGGTAAAGATGAAATGTGATGTCATGTGGCCTAATCTGCATTAATTGCAAGATTTGGAGCAATTTTGGTTGATTTAAGTGTAGGAACTCGAAGTAGACAAGCAAGAGGGATTTTAGGAGATTGGATCTCCCTCCTTAACTCCTAAATCACTAGAAGATTCCTCCACCAGATCTCCTCATATCGGAGTTACAAGAAGCCAAGTTCACCGAGGTCATTGGTAGCCAAGCCAGTGATAGTTGAAGACAATTTAATCTCGAGTTTGGGAGCCAAGCCTCCCTAATTTTAAGGAAGTTGTTGGTAGCTTCAGTTGTATAAATAATAAGGCCTAGGGCCTCATTAGGATTGGAATTTTTTTGTTGTATCCAAGTGGAATTTTCGAGCTCGAGCTAAGACATTATGACTAAGTACTCTTATGTATTTTTGACATTTTTATGAGAATGAGAAGCATTCCCTTGATCCAACATTGAGTTGACTCAGAGGGTTGAAGCTCTTGGGTTAGAGCTCAAGCCTAGCAATAGTGGTTCCTCTTTTTGTATATGTATGCTTAGATTACTTTCATAGTTAGCTGCCAAAGTGACTTAAGTTTTATTTAATCTACAAGTATTTGGATGATTACTTAGTTTGCTTACATTTATGGACAGATACATCAATGGTACAATAGTGAAAGTAAATATTTCAGAAAATCTTGTGGTAGTGGCCTTTGCCTCATCTCCCTTATGGGATCATGGTTTGAGGGTTCCATTCTCACATCCCAAAAACAAATTTATTGTTTGATCACTACATAACTTAGAATTTCTTGTTCCATAGATCATTATTTCTCAATTCCTTAGAAGTACCTGCAAATGTCATTTTGGGTTCTTGAGTTTTCTATGGTTTAGAAGCACTTCCATTCATAGACTTAGCCATTAGCTATTAATAACTTTGTTTTCACTAAATTCAACTCATTTTTTCCATATATCAATGAAGTTGTGCATAAATGAAGAAAAGAATGTATATTGTTTCGGGAGTTTCTGATCTACAAGGAGACCTCATCTCACCAGCCTCATCCAAGTCTTCTCCACCTATGCTGCCAAAGTCCACCAAACCCTAATCTGAATTTATGTTTTGTAGCAAAGTGGACCTTTTCCTTGAGAAATTCCAACCATCTTGAAGACTTGGACTGAGCCTTGGGTAGTGTGCACCTCCTATGTGCCTTATTTCCCCATCAAAAACCTTTCCCATGCTTCATTCTACCTTTCCTACCTCCCTATAGCTTTCAGACTGTTTCCTGTAGTAAAATAGGCCATCCAGTAGTAGAACTATGACATCCTATAGTACTACAGGAAACCCTGTAGCCGCCCGTTTAGGCCCAAATTGAGAATAAACTATCCTTTGAGCTTAGGTTAGGCCTCTACTTGGCTTCCATACCCTCAACACCATTCCAGAAATTTTTCCCCATACATGTCTCCCCTTCCAAAGATCAAATTGGTTAAATTATCATTTACATTCATAAAATCAAAAATCAAAAAGGCTTTTCTGCAATTTCTAGTTAGTACATGCATGCAGCAGTCACAGTAGTTCTATGATAATTTCCATGCCTACTTGGTCCAGATAACTAGATGTTAGATGCAATTTTAAGTTAGGTCTCTTTTGCAAGCAATATGTGCAGATAGTTAGCTAGATGATTTCATGTCACTTTCTAGCATTTTTCAATTCCTAGAGTAGGTAGCATTTCCTTTCTGCATTGAGAATAGTTTTCCCTTTATTATTTGGTAGTTAGACTCCTTCTAGTCAATAGAAGACTGGTTTGAAAAACCCTAGTGGTCCATCGTCCCAATTTAAAAGTGACAAGAGTAGACCATTGCATCTATTGTGTATACAACACTATCACCTCCAAGTTTGTACGAACCCCGGGTTGATGAAGGAAAGTTGGTAGCCCTAGGAGTTGTAGCATCCTTACTGCAATACTGGAGCTCATCAATAACATGTAAAAATATTCAATCATTGATTCCAAAGAATAGCTCCAAAGCAAGAAGTTTTAGCTCCAAATTTCAAAGAGCATCAATAGATTTGAATATGTCACAAGAAAAGAAGGCCAAAAATAACTCAAGAGGATGAAATTCAAGTGATGTGATGATGAATGACAAGAAGTGTCCCTCCTATATTTTTATGAGGATTCTAATTTCTAATTTAGCCAACAAGACCCCTAAAAATTATAAAATAATGTGCTAATACAAGCTATGTCACAAGTCGACTTATTAGCTCATGACAATAAAACTCAAACAACCCACACGTGTTAGTTGAAATAGTGATGATGTTGATGTCATGCTAGTGTAGGCATCTTCTAGGCAAGCATTAAGGGTAAAGGGTGTCCTGAAGTGTGTATAATCCCTCTTAAATCGTCCTTTAGGGGTTGATGCCTAGATCTCTCTCAATCTCCCTTTATGGACCCCAGTTTTGGATTCGGGGCACAGAAGTGGTCTCATGGGTCTCAAGGTGGTCAAAATGCTTGTCTCTACTCCAAAGTTGAGGGCTCCCGTGGTGCTATTAGCCCTCTCTTGTCTCAATTTGTGTTACCATTCTCATATAGGCCCTAGATTAGCTTTCATCACATCTGATCAATGCTAGTCGGCTGGGGGCATGTTGTCTCGGTGCACCATCCCATGAAAGCCAAAAATGTGGGGCAAAGTGCTAGAATGTTGTGGGTGTTGGAGGTTCCCAAGGATGAAAATGATGTTCCACAACTATCCATAGTCCCATGACTCTCAATGCCTCTCCTATGTGTGTCAATATGTCCCTCAAGAAGATTTGAACTTTAGTTAAGTTGCCCAACCCTATAGATGGAACCACCTGTCAATTACACACAATTTTTAGTGTTGCCACTTTAACCATTAATAGACAACCCTATTAGGTGTTATCAACCCCTAAGGGGAAGTGACATGTCCTTGATCCACCATTCAATTGATAGGTTCCATGTGAATAGTGATGGAATGGAAGGGAAAAGACTCCATGGCCACATGCCATGGTCAAAAGGACAAGCCTAATGGGGATCCTCATCTTAGATGTTAGATGTGACAAGGGAGTAATCGTAGATGCATGATTTTCCAACTTGGCCTTCATTTTTCCACCCCCCTATTCCTTTTACTTTTTCTTGATTCTTCTTTATATTACTGCCCATAGCTCGAGGAATGAAGCCTTGCTTTGCATGATGTATATAGTTATTTACCCCCTTGATGATGGGGCAGTTCATGTTCCATCAAGGGTTGGGACATGTGAGGGTTCCTTTTCTTATTATGATAGGGAAACATTAGCCCGCAAATTGGGTAATGACCATAATGAGAGAGGTAGGGCTCATGCTTGGCTTTTTCCCATGTGCTAATTTGAATGTCTAGACCATCTTTTCCATTTTTATTTTTATTTTGTTTTTCTTATGACCATCATATGCTCTTTTTGTTTATTTTAGTTGCATCAACCTCCCAATGAACTAGTGGTCCTTTGAACCCAAATAATGGATGCGGAATAGGGGATCCTAATGTAATATGGAAAGTGATAAGTATGGAATAGGGAGAGATGGGGCTATGCTATCTCAATAAAGGCTTCCCAAGTAGTGCCCCTCCTATACCTATTGGGCCACTAGGGTAGGTCCCACTAGACTAGGATTGAAAATTAGCCCCCAATTTAAGGTTAGGAAACAAGATCATGGCCAAGACCCTTCTTTCTTCTAGGTTACCCCATAATCCATGTCAAATTCCCAAATATAAACAAGCATAAACACTCAATTTCAAAACGAATAAAATACCTTTGATAAGAAGTCCACCTTCCAACCTGTACTCTTGCTAGATGGGTGAGGGAACATATGACTGATGCACATGGCAGAGATATGAATGGCACATCATCATCAGCTACTATGGTTGTCAGGGGATGTTGGCTACCTATCTAGAAGAGATGATGGGAGAAAAATTACTCCTATGAGATCACTCACTTTTAGTGGGTAACATTTGGCTCCAACTGGGACATGAACTCACAATAGAGCACATGACCCATATACTTGAATGAGGTGTTCATGAGAAATCCAACAATATCTTGGGACCACAGACCTGTAACATGCACATAACAATCAAATTGTTTGGGAGCATGTCCATTGGGCATAGGGTATCACCCATGTTTTATATGCAAAATAGTGATCCATACATAAAAGTAAATATATTTTAAATGCAAGTCTAATCTACATGAAATATAATCTATCATGAGAACATGAGATGATTTTGATATCTATGTAAAATCAACATGCAATGAACCTATACTATTATGCATAACATGTGAATATCAAGTGTCCATGAAAGAGGTGAGCCATTCAACTTTCACCTGTGAAGAGAAAATTTCATCAACAAGTTTAGCAATGTGGAAGTGTGCCACACCAACTTTCCAATGGACCTTGACATGGATGGGGTGCTAAGCCACTAAAACCATGTCTCCCACTTGAAACTCTTTCTTCAACTTTTGCACCCACTGCTTCTTAAGGATGGTAAGCTTGGGATTTGACTTATTAATTTGGAAAATCTCTTGAGAAGGAAGAGGAATGATAGGCTTAGATGATATGGTCAGAGGATCCCGATTTTTTACTCTTGGTTGACGACTAAGAAATGGGAAAATATCCATATCTTCTACATGAATTAGGAGTTGTGGCTCCCTGTAGAGGATAAATGGGGTCCCTTCGGTTTGAGGAATGGTGGCATATGATAGGTCCATTTGTAATTTCCCACCTATGGAGACACTCGATTCCCTAGATAATAACATTCCCCATATGTTAGGTGTATCAATGACAATTATATCCATTGACACTGAAATATATTTGTTATTATCGAAAGAAACCTTTAAATCTATAATGAGACCATACATAGGGATGGACCCATAATCAAAACCACACACATTATTTTAGGGTCTTATGATGTCTAATTATAATTGGTTCATGACCCTTAGTGACATGATATTAGAAAAGGCCCTTGAATCCAACATGTAATTATGAAGGACCAACCTATCAATCGCTAAAGTTTACAATAATGGCTCATCTTTGATATTTGTCCTATCGAAATTCATGTTTTGCAAAATGATTGGAGGATCGTCAGGTTCATCATCAAGTCCTAGCGCTTTCTTGATTTGCCTTCTCTGTGGAGCAAGCTTAACCATATCCTTTATAGGCACATACATATGAGGTTTACTTATATCACTACCCACATCAACATCTAATTCAATTTCATAATCTTTAGGTTTAGGCTTTGGTTTGCTTTGTGATTGCCCTTAGCAAGGTCCCTTCTCTTGAGATGAGTTAGCATTGGATCATGTTTGAGGTTGCTTCTCATTCATTATGGAATATTGTAGACCCTTAAACCTCCCACTATTATCCATAACTAACATGACCTCTTCTTGTTCTTCATTTACTTGAACCTAGCTAGGTTGTGGGTGAACATAGGTATTCCCAAGAAAAATATTGAAAGGACGAGTTTCATCAAAAACATTTAAATGATAAATTTCTTATTTATCCTTACTCTATTCATATGGAAGACCTTCATGGGGATCCTCAGAAGATTGATCCCGAAATTGTAACACCCTCCTCCCACACTTACCCAAGTTCACCGATCCACTAGGGTAAATAAGTGACAAAGAGTTACTATGATATGACTCAACCTCCTAGATCACCTTAAGGAAGTGTACTCAACAAAACCAAAACCTTACTAACTTCCCTCAGGTGTTATAGGACCCATAAGGGATAAACCAACCTTCAAGGTGCCCAAACCTTGATTTAAGCCTCTTTTTCAATGTCCTCGACTCCTAGATGCTAGCACTGCACTGCCGAAATTTGGCTATAACCCTCTAGTCATATGCATAAGCATACAAGGGAGCGTATGCAATATTTTTCACCCAGTTCTATACATATAACTGCAATATCTGAGGCACTTTTTCAGGGCTAGTCTCCATACCACTACCCAAAACTTAATGAAACTTTCTAGAACAATTAATGACACAAAGAGAAAGCCTTTAATTCAAAACTTGATCAAGGACTTAACTTGACCCATCCTAACCATGACAGACATTTTGTCAAACACATCATGAACATGTAATATTTAGGTCATAATTTCACATCTGGTCATAAGGATGTCATACTTATCTGAGAATCGTTATGAAGGTCAGATGTCTTCTCTCAAAAGTTGCATTATCATATATTAGGTCATACATTTATTTACCAATCAAAACATAATGAGAGACATAACTAAATTATGCCACAAAACCATGCTTATAACCAACATATAACTAGAATATTAATAATGATAGGACAACCATCAAGCCACATAATAACAAGCATGAATAATCATGAGATGCGTGAGAGGAAAGAGCTCTTATTAACATATGCAAATCCAACCAATTCAGGGACTTCCACATACCACCCAACCATAGATTTCGCTGAACCAAAATTCTCTTTTAGCCAATCACCCCCATGCCATATTCAAAGCATGAATGTGGAACTCATAATAAAACCAACCAGGGCTTCCTCAGGCTTTACCGCATATCTCGCCATTACTGGTCAAGGGATTTCTAAGCCTGAAACCCAATACAACTAGGCTTTACCGTATATCCTACCATTACCACTCAAGGGATTCTTATGCTTGAAAAAGAAACATACACTACCAAGATTTAGCGCAATCCCACAAAAATTGGTCAAGGGATTACTAGTCCCTAAACAAGTGTGGATGCCTCCGTATTTTTTCACCAATAACTTGTGGAATTTTCCCATCTCCACCCTTAGGCTTTACCGTGTATCCCACCTTTACCAGTCAAGGGATTCCTATGCCCTTGGGAATTTTCCTGAGACCACCTCACGCAGTTCTAAAACCATCCAGTAATGCATCTCAACCAAATGAAATAATCCCATCACACCATGGTTATCCAAAAATGACACCTGGAAAAACCTATTTCAATGAAAAAAGAGAACCAAATACACACATGCATGTACCATGCATGCCAAAACTACCAAGGAAATCATACATGCAACTAGATACTTGCAATTAATCCTATTGTAGCCACTTGATCCAACTCTTACTTGATTTACCTTTGCTTTCCCGCCCTTCCTTTGCCTTTCTTTATCCAATGCTAAAGTGCCCCAAGAATGCTCTAAGTGTGCAAGACTACGAGAGAATAGAGAGAATAGAGAAAGAACTCCAAAAATGAACTGAAAAAAGGTTTTGAATTGATCCTCATAAGCCTTTTTATCATTGAGGCCTCTATTTTCTTCAATTTTCTCTATTTTTTCCTTCAATTTCCTCCTCACATGCAACTTGTGACCTTTCACCTTCCTTTTTTCCTATTTTCCTTTATTTCATAAATAAAAAGCCAATTAATTCATCTTTGCCTTTTCAAAGCTTTTTCCAATGCCTTTTCCAATTTCCTTAGCCATAATAAACCAATGAACACCCACTAGGATATATTACCCAACATTCAGCTTGGAATATGTGTCCCATGACCTTAGTCTTATTTTTCCTTTATTAACTTTATTGCTTGAACTTTTAACTCGAGGTTGTTACAAACCCCTCCCCCTTAGGGGACCACCGTCCTCGATGTTCTATGACACCTATGACCAGCAAGACCACTAAAAATCAAAACATACTACCCATGGAGCTTTATAACTTAGCTCGATGCAGTATTTACAATATCAACTTGCTGAACAGCAAACCAACATGACACCCATACCACTTATTGGAGACTAATAACACAACTCATTGCGGTATTCACAGTAAAAACCATACATAAATGTATATATACCAAAAATTCATTTTCCTTCAACTGCAAATAATGAAGGATACGTAGCCCACATCTGATCAGTCATCTCGCATGAAGCTTCATCGGGCCCAAAGTGCTTCCACTATAATTTAACTTGCTCAATTTCTCAATTCCAGACCATGACCGTCTTTCGTTGCAATATGCACTGAGGTTCGAGCTGGAATTCTCCTTCTAGATCCACCTGCAATACAAACCAATCAATCACATGATCAACATCCTTTACATATCTTTTAAGCAATTAAACATGGAAAACATCATGGACTTTCATTGTCATAGGCAGTGCAAGTTTGTAGGCCACTGGTCCAATCCTCTCAAGGATCTCAAAATGCCTACAATACCGAGGTGCCAACTTTGCACATGACACAATCCTCAAAGAGATCTTCTTGGGCTTGATACGCAAATACACATGTTCCCCAACCTAAAACTCCTTAAATTCCCTGTGTTGATCTGTATGACTTTTCTGCATGTCTTGTGTTTCCTTTAGATTCTACTTGATAACCTACATTTCCTGCTCCATGTCTGTCAACATATTCGGTCCTATAAGTACCTTGTTGATTGGATCACTCCAGCTGATGGGAGTATTACAACTCTGCCTATAAAGTGCCTCAAACAGACTCCTCCTCAGTGAGTCCTGGTAACCATTATTGTAAGCAAACTCAAACAGTGGAAGATACTCCTCCCACTTCCTTTGTTATTGCATAACATGCATTCTCAACATGTCCTCCGTAATCCTATTACCCTCTTTGTCTATCCATCTTTCTGTAGATGATAAGTTGTACTGAAAGCCAACTCTATACCTAAACAAAAAAATAACTCCTTCCAGAACTTGGATGTGAACTTAGCATCTAAGTCTGACACAATATTCTTTGGTACACCATGCAACCTCACTATATCCATGATGAAGAATTGTGCTACATCACTAGTTTAATAAGTAGACTTCACTGAATGAAGTGTGCCACCTTTGTCAACTTGTCAACCACAACCATAATAGAATAATGCTTCCTAGATGTCCTTGGAAAACCTATAATGAAATCCATGGAAATGACCTCCCATTTCCACTCTGGAAATAGAATCGGTTGTAGTATACCACCTGGATTCATGTGCTCTACTTTTACCTACTGACAATCCAAACATTTAGCCACAAATTTTGTCACTTCCTTCTTTAGATTCAGCCAATAGTAGAACTTCTTCATCGTTGTCAATGTCTTTTGATATCTCGGATGACCCAAATATGGCTTAACATGAAATTCCCTTAAGATAAGCTTATTGAGTTCACTTGTGTCATGCACATAGAGCTTATCCCTAAATATGACCAAACCATTTATTATGAAATGATAATCCACATCCTGCTCACATGTACCCTATTGTTGTAGCCTGTGCTTAAACTCCATGTACCTATCATTCTCTTTGTTATACGGGAATAGTGTCCACACGGATGCTGCTATTCCCACTAAGATGTGTGGCTATCTTAGAAACAAACAATCAAAGTCTACTGTTGATTCCTTTTATGAAAATAGATGAGAGGAGAACCAAGAGGGCCAACCTGAGTCTTGCGCTCGATTCCCTCTCCTTCTTGATAGAGTTTTGCTGCTCGCTCTTTGTCTGCTCAGCTTCAAAAAGACCTATAGAATCACAACAACATACTACTATGCAAGAAACAAGGATCTAAATTCACAAATAATGTAGGATCAGATGTACATTAACCATATACAAGCA